>VNJR01003464.1:0-156284 GCA_008042585.1 Drosophila punjabiensis | reverse complement strand
TATTAACGAAATAAATTAAAAACAAAAAATCCTTTAGTGTTCCATTTTCCCACCGTTCCATTTCGACGCTAACTCACCGACGCTAATTTGACGGACATTCCAAACCAAATGAAAAACGATAGGAAATTCTTTTCTTAGCATGTAGAAACTTTATTTTGTTCAATTCAGTGCTTTATTAACGAAATAAATTAAAAACAAAAAATCCTTTAGTGTTCCATTTTCCCACCGTTCCATTCGACGCTAACTCACCGACGCTATTTTGACGGACATGAAAGATACAGACCCCAACAACGAAGGAGCAGAGCCCTGAAAAACAGCCCTTGTTTTTTCTTTCTTCTTATTCTTATTTTTTTGTGCGATAAATCAAAACAAATCCCTTTGCTTGAATTTCAATGTTGCACAGCAAACAACTTACAGATTTACGTATGTATAAATATGTACTACTTGTACACACATTGCCCATAGCCCTACACCCATTGTACATATATCCTGAAAGAGAGAGCTCTGCTCTATGTACTCTAGCCTTAATATATAGGTTCTTATAGCTCCAGTCGTGACGTGTCAATAATTGGCGGGATGCTCGCTTGCTTTATTCCTTTCTTGCCAAGAAAAATGAATGGAAATGCAGTATGGCTTGTAGCTTCAGTTGAATTTTCAGGCACATGTAACAGCATAGTTGAGTCTGGGACTACGAATCAAACACCAGAACTCTTACTCCGCCTCCTATCAATGTCTGTCAATATCTGCTTTATTTCTTCTTGGTAAAGTAATTGTTATCAACTTGATCGATTTCAGGGACTTGAGTGGTATATATACACTCAGATATAATGGCAATTCTTGCCTTCTTTGCTTTCTTATCGATTTAAAACTAGGTGGCAACTTTAAGCGTTGAGTGATCGCAACAAGTGGACAGCACGGCTGTCAGGCAGGACTCTCTCTGTCACCAGAATTTTGACATTTATTTGTGGAGAGTGGAGAGTGTGACACATGTTGCTTATGAGCAAGGATTTAATCCATTCTCTATACATCTTTTTCTGTGCTATTTTCACATATATCTTTTAAAAGTGACACCTGTAGCTGTGTTCCCAAGGCCTAAGTATTAATTTCCGTGGAAAACCCACTAATTATTTTGACAGCAGAGCAAAGAACACAAAATGTTGCCACAAAATAAAGTAAATGTTGGCCACAAGCACACCAGTTTCCATGTCCTACTGTGCCTTGTTAGCCAAAAAAGTGTTCGGGCGAGGCGTCAAATGAAAATTTGAGAAATGCGCGGAAAATATTTCTCGTAAATGCCAGACAAACAAGCCTCGGGGGAGGGTCGGGCCGGACCGGCTTTGAGTTCGTCTTCTTCTCTGGCTAAATGGTTATTTGCTTATATTTCTTTAAACGTTTTTCTCTACTTATTTATTCTATGTTATTTTTAGACTTAAATTTAAAGAAATTTTCTACGTTTTTAAATCGAAACACAAACTTATATCTGCATATTCTTAAGCTGAGGGTTGTACCTTAAGCGAAAATGATTTTAAAGGATGATTTTGTAAAGGGGCAAACTTCCTGTTTTCTTCTTTTTATGATTTCCGTTTATTCAATCGGTGGAAGGAGCGAGAAAAGGAACCCCAAAAAAGGGGTTATGACTAAAAGGTGAACTTTGTTAATTAGTGCCATTCAGTCCTGTCATAGAATAAATTCAAGTTCAGAGCTGGCGGGATGATGATGATAATGAATCAATCAATAAAGCCAAAAGCTGAATGTGATGGCTTAATAAAAAAAGAAAAAAAAAACACCTAAGACCCCAAAAGGTTGCTATGCAAATTGAACGAATCTTTGAATCTTGAAGTTGAAATCACAGAATGTGCTTCCCGCCATTTGCATAATTTCCTGCTTTTTTTCGATTGGGAAAGCCAAAGCCTTAGGAACAACACCAGACTTTAAGGAGATCAGTTTGTTGTCTTTACTGGCAAGGAGAGCGAGGTTTACAGTTCAGGGTTTTGATCAGTTTTAGGCGGGGTATTCGTGGGTTAAGGTAATATCCTTAGAGAAGGAGGAGTTCCAGAAGCTCGAGGAGCTGGGAGCAACTTGAGGAACTTGTTGGAGTAGCTATAAACTGGCACCATGTCATGAAGCTCAGCGCGAGAACAATAACAGCTTCTCCTTAGTCCTGTTCGGTTTCTCGTCGTACTTCGTCCTCCCGCTCCTCACTGGGCTACGCAGTGCAATGCCAAATGAATAAATCCATTTAAATTGCAACATCCATGACTTGCGGGGCTATTCATCCCGAGTGCTCCCCGCGACGGCTGTGATGAAGACGACGACGACGCCAGGGCCTGGTAAAGGGCCAGCGGAAAACGCAATGAAAACGCATTTTGTATACATTTTCTCTGCATTTATTTCCCTTCTTTTATTTTTATTTTTCTTTTTCTTTTTTTTTTCTTTTTCTTCCTGCCAGAGTCTGCCACAGCCACAGCAATCACCATCGCCAGGCTCCACATCCTCCGCAATCCGCCTTCGCCTTCGCCTCCGCCTTTGCCGCTGCTGCCTCCTTGGGCTAACAAGCGCAAAGTTAAAAGGACAGTCTAAGGCAGTACATGTTTGTATATATAAATACTAGGTATATATACATATAAATGGTTAGGTGGGTACATATCGTAAGTATGTATCCCAGGACTAGGACCAGGCCCAGTCACGGGGCGGAAAAAAAAGCGTCGGCTACAAGCCAAAAAGAATGCTAAATCATGGATGAAGTGGATTCCGGGCACAGCTTGCCCGCCGTCCGCCGTTCGCCGTTTGCCGTTTGCCCGCCGTATAATTGCATCGAACGCAGGCGAAGCTCCTCTAATTTGGTTCCCCAGGGCCAGGAGGAGGTAAGCAGCAGGAGGTCAGTGTCAGAGTCAGAGTCAGGCCAGGAGCTGGAGCTGGAGCTGTAGCTGTAGCTGTAGCTGTAGCTGGAGCTGGAGCCGGAGAGACTGAGACCAGAGACCCAGACTGAGAGGCCGAGAGACGACCCAGGACCTAGTCCAGGCCGCGTCACATGGTGCGAATGATCGTTGCCATATTGTGCAAATGGCCAGGAACAGGAACAGGACCTAGGACCAAGGACATAGGAACAGCAGCAGGACCAGGACTACTCGTCGAAACCCTGACCACGGCCAGTGGACGCAATCTGACGCCGTCGGCGGGTTGTCCGTCCCGTCCCGTGCCGGCCTTCCTGACCCGTTGCTGCGGCGCTAAAAGGAAATTGTGATTGCTGCATAAAATGCTTTTAGAATGGTTGCCAATCGATTTTGGCACGGATTGGCAACGGCAACAGGAAGAGGAACAGCAGCAGCAGCAGCAACAGCAGAAACAGCAGCAGCAACATGAGCAGCAGCAGCAGCAGCAACAGCAACACCAATAGCAACAACTACAGCAGCCGCAGGAGGCTGGAGTATGTCCTGGGGTCCAGGACGACGCCGATAAGCGGCTGACGTCGCATCGCATGGAATGTGCGATTTAAAATTGATTGTGAAACATTTGTACAGAATTGGAGTCTCGTATTTTCGCTCCATTCCGTTCGGCTCTTTGTTCGACTTTTGTCCTCATGCAAAAATAGGAGCAATAACAGGAGCAGCAAGTCAAAAGGGGGAGAGAGCGAGTGGCAACAAAAATGAAACCGAAATTGTGCGGCTTGCACCGAACACAAAATACTATCAACAGCAGTTGGGTTAAAGGGAGCAGGAGCAGGAATGGGAGCAGCAGCAGCAGGAGCAGCAGCAGGATCTAACCAGATGACAGGGACACAAAGAGCAACAACATGTTGCCATTGGCATGAATTGGTTTAACAAATTATGTTTAACATCGCGGTTGTTGTGTGGTCAAGTCAGCAGAGACCAGCCAGGACATTAGACCCTATCCCACTCTACCCTCTGAATGATCCTGTATCCCTTGATCTGGTTAGGGATCAGTAAAGAGTATACCTTCTTTACCCTATCCTTTTAGCTGCAGTGTGTGACAGGAACAGGCTGCGACCAATGGCCGGCAGACCCATAAGTGTTACGATTTAATGGCCGAGGCTCTAACAGTTTTTCATTGTGGCATTTAGCAGGAGCTAGCAGGAGGCAGAAAAGAGTATCCTTGCCCGAATTTCTGTTTACCCTCGAAGAGAGCTTCGCGAGGAGGACTCTACCCTGGTTACTCTCTCGAAAAGGGTAGCAGGGAGGCCACTGAATTAAGTCACGTGCTGACATTTAAGTCCGAACGTGCAACACGAAACGTTTTCAGTTTTTTCCTTTTTTTGTTTTTTTTTTACAGAAACACACAGGACACGGAAGAGGCCGCCAGCGATTAAGTGGTGTCTCACTTGGGCAGCCAATCTGTGGACACACCGGGCATAACTCCAGGGACACGACACTCCCAGCCTTTGGACACACTGTGTCCGAGTGCGATGTGTCGCTGCTATATAATGGCTTCATTTACTTGAGCCAAGGCAAGTGGCAATTGATGGGTTTTTAGAGGGTTTTCCAGGAGGTTTTCCAGGGGGTTTTATAGGGGGTTTTCCAGGGGGCTATCAGGGGATACTAGGGGGTTTGTAGAGGGTTTTAGGGGGTTTGTGAGGGTTTTCAGGTGGTTCTAAGTTGGTGTTCAAGAAGTTTTAAGGGGGTTTTCAGGTAATTTTCAGTAGGTTACATGGGGGTTTGAAGGAGGTTTTCAGGGGGAATTTCTGGGGGTTTTCAGGGAGGTTTTTCCAAGGTACAGGGCTTTAATAAGGCAACGTAGAATAGAAACATTGTATAAGGTTTTGAAATGTAATGTATCTGGTAATTAAAGACCCTTGCAAGGTATCATAATATTAGTCATAAACCTCCAATGCAGTGAAGAAGTCGTTTCCGATCCTATAAATCATATATATTCTTGATCAGCATTTAAAACTGAATCGATCTACCCATTTTGTGGGTGAACAACATTTTACTAAATTTTTCAAATTTTATAAGATTTTATAATTTTATGACAAAATTTTAATTTTTAAATTTAAAATATAAAATGATGATTTTCATGATCCTAAGTCAAACTTTAAGGGTATATAAACTCCGGCTTCCCGAATTAAGCTTCCTTTTTTGTTTAACTTTCACCTATGTTAAGCTTGTTTTTACTTTAGATCAAGAAGATTTGTACTTATTATAAATAGTTGTATTTAAGATTCGGTTACGTAAATTTAGGTTAGTTATGATCAAGACACTTATATCTTTGTAAAGGTGATTTGTTAAGAGGATAAAAAATGCTCTATATCTCTCTACTTCCTCCTTAACTCTATACCTTTTTCTGTACTCTCTGTTGGCTGTATTTTTTGCAACCAGTTGCTGCATAGAATTCTCTCTCAACTCTAGTTGGTCACGTCTGAGCTATGATGTCCTGTCAGTTTTAGTAAACTAGGTTTTTTTTTATTGACTTATGCCTTTTCTTCACTTATGATCCCTTAAAAGACCCTTGAAGTTGCAGTGTATGAAAGGCAATGAAGCATTAAAACTTAGCAATGAATGAAGGAATCATACTATTGATAGCATTGTGTCAAAATAATGGGATACGCGAGACGAACGAGCAGAACTTGAATGGGTGACGAAAAGCCAGGCAGGAAAAGGAGGCGTCCCCAGTAAGTATTGCGACACAATAACAAGGAGGCGCTGGAGGAGAATGAGAAGGAGTCTGAGAAGGAGAAGTCTGAGGGCTGAGAAGTCGGAGAAGGAGAAGTCAGAGAAGGAAAAGTCAGAGAAGGAGAAGTCAGAGAAGGAGTCTGGGAAGGAAAAGAAGTCAGGGAAGGACAAGGAGTCCGGGGCAGGAGTAACAAAGATTGTGTTTTGGCTTAGCTCCTCCGACCATGGGCCATAAACTTGTTGAAAGCCACAGCTGTGTGTGCGTGTGTTCGGTGTGTGTTCTCGTATATACAAATGGTGTGGCATAACTAGCGGGGCTGCAGATAAAAATAACAATTGAAATAAATGAGCAAGGACGCACGGAGATGGGGCAGTAGGAGCTAAAGCAGGAGCAGGACCAGGACTAGGACCAGGACTACGAGCTGCAAAGTGACAAAGAGACTGCTAGCTGGGCTTCCATTTTATTTGCATACTTTTAGGCGGCCGGCGGATTGAAGACAATTTGTGGTCAAATTGTGTTTGACTTTTCCCAGAGACCGGAGAGCGGAGAAGTCGCGCTCTAACCGCTGATTACACTGCTCTTTCATCTCCAGTAGCCCAGTAGCCCAGCATCCCAGCATCTCACCCTATCCTTCATCCCAACACACATTGAAGGCAAGGCCCTCCTTGCCTTGCAGGCTCTGCGGAATCTGTCGGACTTCCGCTACCATAAACATGCATGGAAGAGGCTGCCCGGGATTAGGGTTGATTGCAGAGTTCATCGCGTCTGTCGCTGGGCTTGGGTCGCCTCTCGGGTCGGGTTGGGTCGCGTTTGGGTCGTGCCGGGTTCTGGGTTGGGTTTTTGGGGTCGTCGCTTCTCTTCTTTCGCAGTGCACCGGATCCGCACACAGTTCTCATATTTTTCTTAATTAATCTTCTTTTCTTTCGCGTCGATGATGGCTGGGCTGTAGCTGGAGATGGAGCCGGAGCTGGAGTGCTTTTTGTGCGAACGTTTCGTAAAAACTTCAGCGAAAGTGGCGAGCCAAAGGACGAAGGACTCGGACTCGGACTCAGACTCTGCAGCGGAGTAAATTAGCTAAAAATGTTACTTGGCTTGCTTTGCGAACGAAGCAAAGATGAAGATGAATGTTTTCGCGGCGTTGACGGAGTCTGAGGCGGATAAGCGTGGCGCTAAAAAGGCCAGCCTTAGACCAAAGTAAAGGCTCGCCACTGCAGCTCCCAGTCCCAGTCCCATTCCCAGTCCTAGTCCCACGTTTGAGTTGAGTTCCAGCAGCTGGGGAAGGCCTTCATCGCATCAGGTGGAAGTGCTAAAGTTTCTGGCATGCCGTAGAGGGATGCCGCCGCCGTCGCTGCTGTAGTAATGAAGATAACATTTCCTGTTGTCAGCATTTGCAAAGTTGGACAAAGCTTCGCCCGAGCGTCCGAAATGCGCAGAAAACCTATTCCTCATTTTCGAAACTTTGCCGGAGAAATCAAAATGGACAGCAGGACCCAGGGAATCACAAGGCTAGGTAAGGAAGGCGAAGGTATATTCATTGGTGGAAAAAAATGGGATATATCAGAAAAACCCTCTAAGAAATATTGATTAATAAAATATTATTAATTATTAAATCAGTTTGTGGGTTAAAAATCCATAACTATGCCTCCTTAGATGCTTAAAAAAGCCGCTAGAATTTAAACTCAAACCCATATATCTTCATTAGTCGCTAGTAAACTCCAAGCGATTAACCTTGGGTATATATATGAACCAACTATTTCAGTCTGCGATTGTCCAGCAGGAAAAGTCAGCAAGTCACCAAGTCACCTGCTCCCCTTGGAGGGGGTTTAAGCGTGGTTAAAAGTGAAGTAAATTATTTATCACAATGAACAGTCGTTGTGAGGTTCCGCTTTGTTCCAACGAATCCTCGGAATCCAAAGCATTTCTTTGTTTTGACTGCAGTGCAGTTTAGGGTCTTTTTTTGTTTTGTTTTGTTTTTTTAATTTGTTCCCCAGGACTCTACCCCCATCAGTTAGCCTGTTGCTCTCTCAGATATACCTATGTGATGCCTGGCTGCTCTCACAGCAAAGTCATTTACACTGCAATTAATCATGATTACGCGTACTTGGTCATTCTGGCTGAAGGGTATTCGGGGTGCTATGTAGAAGCTAGCCTCGCTTTTTTTCGCCTTGCCTCCCCTTAGTCGCAGACGCTTCCTGCATTCACTGATTCACTTAGCCACTCTTCTGCACTTTAAATGGCTTTCCTGCTAAGCGTTTTTAGTTTTTTTCCCCCTTTTTTCATATTTTTATGAAAGATAAAAAATTTCACTTTAAATACAAATTACTTGGGGGAGGGGAATCACCATATTCCAAGTTCTGTAAGCTTATCACAGACTCCAAGTAGATACCGAACAAGGACGAATCAATATATAAACTAAAAATCATTTATCACCTGGTTGGTTGCTCCTTCGCCCTGTCCCAGCCCCAGAAGAAGTCGGTTCTCTGGGATATAAATTATATCAAAGCCCAATGAATCATGCAATAATAGATAAATAAATAAATCAGAATCTTGTCCTCGAAACAGCTGCCGGCTGGCTCTCGTACACCAGGCACGTATGTGCACACCACCCTCTCACACACACACACACGCCATGTACATGGCATATGCATGTGCTTATGTGACACTTGAAGCCCAGTCTCTGTGTGTGTGTGCGTGGGTGAGTGTGTGGGAGGCCCCAGCAGGGCCTAATTAGATTACATGCAAATTAAATGCAGCAAAGAGCAGCAGGTACACACGATTTACATGGAACTTACTGACAGGATACTGGGGAATCGGGGGGATATCTGGGGGACTGAGGGGTGTAGGGAGGTCTGGGGTAAGTCCTGGGAGGTACTAAAAGGTACTGGGAAACACAGGGAACTCCTGGGAGGTGCTGGTAGCTCCTGGGAGGTCCAGGGGTACAGGGTGCTCCTGGGAGGTACAGGGTGTTTCTGGGAAGTGCAAAAAGCTCCTTAGAGGTTTAGGGAGCTCCCGGGAGGCTCAGAGAGCTCCTGGGAGGCCCTACCCTTATGTACTCTCGACACACCTGCTGCTCCTTTGCCGCTGGCAATGGTTTATTTACCTTATAGCCTTGTGGGAACACCTTGTTGCTTCCTGTTCGAGGTGCCGTCAATCGATCATCTTCACACTTCACTTGAAAAAAAATATAGAAAAAAAAGAAACTACAACTACTAACAAATAATTGAGGATTAGCTGCAGGCTTAGTTCGACTCGGACGCCTTGAGTGTTTGGACAGCAGACAGCCGTACAGCAGTACAGAGTACAGTTTCAGTTTTCAGCAGGACACTAGACTGACTGCCTTGGGACGCGGCAGTTGCACGACTGAACCTTGGCACGTTGCAACGTAGACAACGCAGACTCGTCGTGGCTGGCACGAATCGCGAGGATGCTGGGATGCTGGGATGCTGGATGCTACTCTGACTCCAGTGGCTACGGCTCCTGCTCCTGCTCCTGCTCCTGCTCCCAATGGGCCTGCAAATCGCGCAACAGGCAGCCGAGGATGCAGCAGCAGCGCTGCTAGTGTCGCAGCTGCAGGACCTCCTTCTGCCTCTGTGCTGGTATTCCGAGCCGTTGTGTGTATATGTGTGTGTGCTCACTGGGTGTGTGAATAAAAACAAAGGCAAAGGCGAGGAAAAGCAAGGAAAAGTGAGAAAAAGTGTGGAAGGACTTGCGGAAAAAAATACGAAGACACCACGATGACACACCCAAGGATATAAACAAAGATCTGTCTGAGGCGAAAAATGGCGGAAAATGAATGTCACAACTGAGCAGTTGAGCAATTAAGTCAGTCCCATAAATATATAAATATATTTATATAGAGAAATATATACATATATGGAAGATTTTTCAGGGGGAAAAATGGAAATCTGCTTTAATTTCCACAGGCCGTGTCAGCATCAGGAGGAGGCTGTAGAGGAGTCTGCGGTGGCGGTGTCGGTCCTGGTCCCAAGTGCCGGTGCACATCCAGGTGGAGGTGTCAGAGGTGGCGGCGGTGGTGCTGGTGTGGTCAGTGTCAGCCTGTTGCTGCGCGTTGCTATCAACTGCAGGAGTCGTGTGTGCAACAGGCAGGACAGGCACACACATGCGCAGGCAGGCATGCCACCCACAACCACCGCCCACCGCCCACACCCACACCCACACACAGACACGACACATCCGCTTCCGCAACAGGCGGCGGAATTCCTTTATAGAGCCTGGAGACTAGAGACTGGAGGAGGCCTGCCTCCTAATGCAAATGAAAGGATGCAGAGCCAGGAGGAGCGCGCTGCCTTAGCCACCTGTGCATCCCGGGGATAATCCGATCCGATCCGCCTACCATCGTCGTCGTAGTCGTCGTTGTCGTTGTCCTCTGTCCTATTTACTTTTACCGAGGACACCAGATTTGCAATGGGCGACACCTAGTGGGTTATTCCCAACCAGATTGGCGCCACAGGGCGCTGTCTCCGCTGGAGCAGTCCGTGTCCTGCCGGCGGAGTTTACACAACTTTGGCCAGCGGAGCATAGCCCTGTGACAAACTGATTATTGCCTTCGAGTTGGAGCTGGGAGCCGGAGCTGGGAGCTGGGAGCCGGGAGCTGCGAGTGCAGCCTGTTGCTATCCGGCAACACGAGCCCACGCACACCAGCTCAGCTTGCTCACCCACACAGAGGCACGGGACACAAATACCAGCGAGCCGGCTCACCCACACAGAGGAGACCAGGAGCTAAGCTCTCAACTGTTGCTCCTCGCTCTCTAGCAACAGGTACTGCTGTCGGAGGAAGAACCTACATCGGCTCCGACATGGGGGGGTAACCTGGTCATGCGCAGAGCAAGACCAACGTTCGGCGACCGACGACCGACGAGCGACGAGCGAGGTTCTCCGATGGCTTAGAAGTGCACGAACTGGCTGCAGTCCTTGTCGCACCTATCAGCATCCGCTAGTGCCGGAGGGGAAGCCACCTCAGCATGGGCGTGGAGAGCTCCCCCCTGTCCATATGTGGGCTGCAGGATGAGCCCCTGAGCCCCTGAGCGGTGCGCCTCTGTCCCGGTGCGGGGAGCAGGAGGAGGAGCGAATGCCATTACCGTAGTTTTATGATGTGCGGTCGTGCGAATGAATGCCACCCTCAGCAGAGCCGCCCGTTTCGCGCCTCCTGGCTGCATCCCCCATCCTGCACCTACTTACGCCAGCGGAGATTGCACTCTTAAACGCCACATTTGTCGCTGGCCGAACCGTTAATTGGCCCGCTTAATTGCTCAGTGTAGGCCTCCTGGCCCAATGCGAGCGTTAAATATTTACCAAGTTCAGGTGGAGCCTCAGATTGTCATTGAACTGTTTGCGTTAATGGATAAGTACCTCATTTGGATGTGTATTATTGTGAAAGAAATATTTGATATTATTATGATAATTAATATTGTTGTTACTTCTGACTGAATGTTTGAGGGACTATTTTAGTCAAAAGCTTGCAACACAGTAAAGGAGCCGTTTTTTTTATCCCTAAAAATCATATATAATTTTGATCAGCATTTACAGCCAGATTGATCTAGCCATGTCCGGCAGAAAAAAAAATTGAACAATTTCCAAAATGCAATATAAATTTTTAAATTAACTATGTATGCAGATTTATTATTCTACTAAAAACTAAAATAAAACTGCTATTCTATTTAAAATTAATGCTTTTTTTGCTGTGTTATTTAGTTTTTATACTTTGATTTTCTACAAAATGTAAATAGATAAATATCGAATTTAAAAGTTCTGGAATGCGGATATTAGAGATGGTAATGAAGTCTTAAAATGGCCGAAAAGCTAACTTTTGTAAAAAGTCATACATATTCCGATTCCCTTTTACATTTTATTTTAACTAATTATACAATGTGGAAAATAAAAAACTATATATTTCTTAATTCTTGAAAATAGTCTCGGGACTTTACTCGTTCTCTTAACTGAGCCTCTGCACTCGTCCTCTTTACTCAACGCCTTTACGTATGGCCTTTACTCGTTGTCTTTATTTGTCGTCTTAACAGGTCATCTTTATTTGATTTACTTACTCGTCCTTTTTACTGGTCCTTCATACTTGTCCCCTTTAAAGACATCAAACTGACGAGAAAGCTTGACGAGGGATCTTTACTTGTTGGTTTGATTTACGTTTGCTGATCTCTATGGTATTCTAAGCAAATGTTTAAGGACTTTCACTCAATTTTAAATATAACCTTTTAGCTGAAAATCATTGCCAGAAGACCGAGACCTTAGTTAGAACAACTACTAAGAAAATTGTAATGACAATTTACTTATTTATAAATATTTTAATTTCATGATAAAACCTGCTTTTTGTTAGGCCACATTGTGGTTTCTTGAATCCTGGCAGGACTTGTGGTGCGTTGTGCCGAGCTAGGACTTTATTGATATGCTGGCATTACGGCTCTTATTGTTCTTGTTCTTGTTCCTGTTCGATGTTGATACCGAGATGTTACTGCTCCCTGCTCCTGGTGATGCTCTTTCTCCTGCTCCTTGCTCCTGCTCCTGCTCCTGCTGTTGTCACACAGAGAGAGAGCGACAGCGGAAGTGCATCCGGTTGAAGGCAAACAACAAAATGCGATGCACACGCACATTCCCATGGATGGAGCGGAGGAGCAGCAACAATGGGCAGGAGCCAATCGGTTGCTTCAAAGGTTTGGCTTTTTGGCATTGGCCAAGGGTACGTTCTCGGCATTCCGGCACCGAGTTAGTTCCAAGTTCGCATCTGCTCCTTGCCCCAGGTGGGGACGGGCAACCACAGGACCACTGGCCCCAGCTGGAGTTGCTGCTGCGGCTCCTGTCAGCGCCTGGCGGCTGTTGTAACGGTAACGCTCCAACAAGTGAGAGCATACAGGAGAGGGAGAGGGAGAGGGTAAGGTGCAGGAACAGGGATTGCAGGACATGGGACTGCTGGACTGCAGGACAACAGGACAACGGACAGGCCGATGCGATGCTTTTGACAAAAGTTGCATAAATTAACGTTAAAAGCAAACGTTGTTGAAGTTCCTGCCTCTTTTACTTTGTTAGCAGCGAGTCACCGCCCCTCGTCCGGGACAGGACAGGAAAGGACATGCAATAAAGTCATCAAGTGATGCCACTGATGTCCGCGACTCCCTCCCTTCTGTCCTGTCAATAGCCTTTGGCAGCTTGCGCCTCATTGCGTGTTGCATACAACATTTTTTTGATCCAAATTACAAGGTTTTTTTGTTGTTTGTTTGCTCCATTGCAAGGGAGCCAGGAACAGGAGCAGGAGCAGGAGCAGGAGTGGCAACAGCAGCAGCATCAGCAGAATAATTTGATTTGGAGTGGACACGCAACATTAAAGTTGTCAAAGCGGGACATGTTCTGCCACATAGGATATATGATATGGAAACTGGAATTGAATAAATTAGGATAAGCCTAGAGTAAGCCAGCCTTTAAAGCGGTGCCTCACAGTGCACACAAGAGTTGCTTTGTCCTCATGTCGTCCTTTCCCTAAGCCAAAGGGTTGGCTTGGGTTCAACTCCTCCTGCTCCTGCTTGTGCTTGTGCTTGTGCCTTTCCTACTCCTGCTCCTGCTCGAGCTCCTGCTTTTGCTTTTTCTGCTGCTGCAAAAAACGTGGCGCTCGAAATCTAAATACAGAAATTAATGAATTATGAGTAAAGGGATTTGTTTCGCTCTTGTGAATCTCAGGAGGCGACGACACCTTTGGACACCGACAGAACCCATCGTTGACAAAAGCAAAAGCAAGAATGGTTTCCTGCTGTGTGTCCCCCGTCCATGTCCGTATCCCTGTCCGTGTCCCTGTCCGTGTCCGTGCTTACTTGAGTGGAACACAGAACATAAATAGTAGCCCGTATGTGTGTGTGTCTGTGTGTGTAGGTTTTTAATCGCTTTGATCTTTATATTCCCATTTAGTAATTAATTAACCGAAAGGTTCCCCGTGCATTCAGGCACTAATATGCATTTCAAAATCTCTGGCACATGCCGAAATGGCGCACCGCTGCTCGCTTATTTTCCGATTAATTAGTTTTGCCGCTGTTGTCCTTGCCACCCTTAAAGTGGGGAATATCCTTAGCTGAAAAAGCAGGACTAGAAAAGGGAACAGGAACTGGTTTTGTCCAGGCCTGCAGATCGCTCTCGAGACTAATGAGGACCCCTGGCTAGCTTCGGCAAGATCAGGCAGGATGTTGGTCATCGGACCAGGACCAGAAGCAGAAGCAGGACAAGAACCAGGACCAGCACCTGGCTTTGGGTCCTCCATTCGTTGTCTACTAATATATTATTGGCACTATTATGGCCTGCGATTGTGTCCTGCTGCTGCTGCTGCCTGCCTGCCTGCCTGCCTCATCAATGCCAAGCGAACACAACAGGACGCCACTGGACAAAGGACAATGGACAACGGACAACGGACAACGGACAACGACACGTATGCTATCATCGCCATCGCTCGTGTTGTTTAATTAAATTTCTGAAATTAAAATGTTTTGTTTATATAAATTGAAAAATACAGACACCGCCGAACACCGAACGGAACTGCACAATGCGCTTCAAGAAGGAACAAAAAAAAGCGGAGGTGCATCTGCCCAAGTCGAAGTCCGCACACTCTTTCCTTCCGAAATATATACTCTCCATCGGGTAAGGGCAGCCCCAGTCGGTGCCGCACAAAGTGGAGAAAAGCCTCCATTGTCCAGGGCTCAACTAGAGTCCTCCCCATACGTCCGTCCTGGCCAAGAACTGGATTTTTTTCACAATTGGGCAACGCGGGCCACAAGTCAGTCCAGTCCGGTCGCATCCATTCACAGGACCCCCAGGACCCCGCACACACGCTGCAGGTGTCCGCCTACGATTGCCCATATCTGTGCCTGCTACCAGTCAGTCAGTCAGTGCTACCTGTGCCACCTGTGCCGCCATGTGTGGCACGAATGTGTGTGGGTGTGTTTACACAACAACTGTCGCTGTCGCTGTCGCTGGCTTTTCAATTTGATTCATTTCATTTCAATTCTGTTTTCTTTGCATTGTTCAAAAATGCGCCGGGAGCGATCAAAACTGAACTCTCTGGGTGTCCTCGTCCTGCAGCATTTAGTGGGGTAAGCTTAAGGAGAGGAAGAGAGAGGGGAGTGGAGAGTGGTGAAGGGAGAGTGGAGAATGGAGAATCAGGAGTTCGAAGCCAGGACTACGGAGAGACTGTGTCAGGCAGCATATGAATACTAAATATATGGCGCTACTTTGGCTTTATTTAAGAAAGCAGTAATTGTCCTGATAATACGTCAAGGGAATCAGTGCTATTAATCGATTTAACATCGATGTTCTACATGCAAAAGTGATCAAAAAGTTAATACTTTTCAAATTAAACTAATAATTAACATTTATTTTCTATAAAATTCATTTTGAAGAGATGTTTTTAGGGAGTCATAATTATTTGATTAAACATTGCTAGGGATGTATAATCAAAACACCATTTTAATGGTATGTTAAAAAAAATGTATATCGAAAATATCACATTTTACTTTAAAATTATCGATATTATCAATCCACTTAACGCACATGTATCGCAAAGAATCAATATTTTCAGCAATCCTTTTATAATTTTGGTTTTATATTTGGAAGTATAAAGAAGATAAATAGAGCTATTGAAAGCTGATATTTATTAAAAATATATGATAGGATGTAGGACCTTTCCATAGATCAGTAAAATGGCACAAGTTTTAAGGAAGAATCTTTGGAAAGGAGGAGGGTTAGCCCTACGATTCTTACAAATATTTTGTAAACCCTTCACTTCACATAAAAGCTACTCCTGTTTATCCCTGCCTCATTATTTATTTCTTACTAAAATTTTTATTTATTTATTACTACTATTATAAACCGAAAAATATACCCAACAAAATCCCATCAAACTTAGCTCCCTCTTCAATTAGGACTTAAAACAATAAAAATTCCAATAAAAATCCACTGTTTTTAAGTCCTTCACCTTTCAACTAGTCCGATGTCCTTTCATTCTTTTACAATTTGGCTTAGTCTAGCTTAGATTGGTAGCTTGGCTGGCATTGTTTAAAAAAATATAAAAGGCTGCTTGCTGTACAGGACTTGAGCTAGGACTTAGTCCTGGCAGCAGCTCCTGCTCTCTCCCGGCGGCGTGCCCAATGAAATGTGAGCGAAAGCGAAAGAGCCAATTTATGGCATCATAAATCAAGAGCAATATTGTCATATTCTAGCATTTCCCGGTAACCTTTGGCCGCTCCTCCAGCAACTCTCTCTCGCCCCCCTGTGGCACCGAGGGGAAGTTAAAGCCAGAGGTCATCTTGAGCTTAAGTGCATGTAACAATTTGCTTCCGGCTTGGCTTGCTGGCTGCTGGAAATTGACATTTCAAGAGAAGATTTCCAGGTATTCGGTTGCACATTTCCCTGGTCCACAGGTGGGTTAGCTTGCAGACGCGATCCATCAATCCCTGGACCAGGTTCCAGGCGTGGACCATGTGAGGCTGTTGCCATCTCTGGTTACCAGTTCCCCACTTTCTCACTTTGTCCTGGCAAGCTAGGGATGTATGGTGAGAGGAAAAGTCTGATATGATATATATTGCTGGATGTCATCTAGAAAATATTGTAAACATTGATGTATTGAATTTTAGAATATTGGAAAATTTTGCACTTAACGTCGAAATATCTTTTTTTTCAGCTAAGATGCTTATAGAATTCCAAATTTAAACTCCATACATCGATATATCGTAAACTATAATATATAAAACTTTTTAAATATCGAAAAATATCGCATTTATGGTTATAATATAAATTTTTCTATCTAGGGAAGTATTTCAAGAGGAAAAGTCTAATATTATATAGAATAATGCAGTATTATTATACATATATCTACAAAAATATCGAACTTAATATGATATTGAAAATATTGTAAATCTAAATAAATAAATCAAATTTGTACATACAAAAAAATAACACATTTAATATTAAAATAGCGATATTATCTGAAAATCTTATTTAATTCAGATGATTATATTTCTGACTATAGTATATTGTTTCGATATATCGTACAGAATATCTATTTTTTTAAATAATAATAAATATAACGAAGTGAAGGTCTCGTTTCCGACCCTATAAATCATATATATTCTTGATCAACATTAAGAGCTGAGTCGATCTAGCCATGTTTGGGCGAAAAATAATTTTACTCCGATTTTTCAAAATTTTATAAGGGGTTACATCGTCCAAATTTTCAAAAATTCAGAAAAATTAAAAATTTTTTGATTTAAAATTTATAATGCTGATTTTTAAACCCAATAAAAACTAGAATAGAAAATCTTTCCAAATTGAAATTAATGAATTTTTGTCTTAGTTATGATCGTTTTTCATGGAAGGATATATAAACTTCGACTTCCCTAACTTAGCTTTCTTTCTTATTCGAATATAAAATGCACCGCAGCTTAAAAATTTTAATTTATGTATCAACTATAGCTTTATATATTTATAAAGCATAGATTTTTCGATATTTTCTGTCATTCCTAAGGACTAGTAATAACTCAAAGCACTTTTTTTCGTGATAATTGACACGAAGAAGGCGGATTTCAAAGAGCTCGTGGGTGATGGGCGGGGGCTGCGAGGGCGAGGGACTCCTGTGAGGCTCATTTGACGCCTGAATGCCTCAATATGTGGCCTAACAAGTGGCCACCGATGGCTGAGCAAGGACTTCATGCATAAAACGGGGTGACAACAACACAGGCCCGACATCACAACAAATGAATTTTCGATACCTGACTAAGCACAACTCATTTGTTCATTTCGATCGGCGGCGGTGGTGGTTAGATCCTGGCCGCAGGATGCGACCACACCGATTACTGGCTGAGCTTGAGCTCCTGGGCGGGGTGTGTGTGTGGAGTGTGTTGAACCCTTGAGTGGGAAATGAAACGAGAATGAAACGAGAGTAAAGGAAAACGATTTATTAGCAAAACTTAACTAAGCCAAAGCGAAAGCCCCCAAAAACGTTTGATGACAGGACGAGGGACAGGACAGAACAGGACAGAACAGGACAGGACAGGCGCCAGGACAGTTGCCAAACATCCTCGAAAACTAAACAAATAAGTAAAACCAGAAGTAACCCAAGACTCGAACTCGAACTGGCTACTAATCAACCCTTGTCAGTCAATCATGAAGCCGGTCGCAGCTATTTGTTTGCTTTGTGAGGCGTTTTCAATGAACTGCAAAATATCTAATTCGCTTCGATTTATCCAATTTCGCCAAGGAAGCCCCCTCTCCTGGCGAATGCAAAGCGAAAAGTATTTAATACCGTTGATCGCTGTCATGTCGAAGACTCCCGGGGCTGTCCAGTGGAGGGAGGAGCACCGCCTCCTCTCTCTCCTCTCCTCCACAGAACTGTGATGAGGATAGAGAGTCCGTGTTCAATTGCCGGGAAACTCTTCGGTTTCCGACTCACTGCTGTCCAAACACATGCACACATGCAGGAGGCAAGCAGGAAAGCGGGAAAGGAGGCAAGGAGGAGCCACACATCAACCTTGATTGGATGTAACCAGAGAGTGATGGTAGACAAACTTGTAGACGTCACTGAAATCGCATTTGAATTGGGATGAAGAGGCCGCCACACAATGCCCAGAGAGAGACCTATCCCATATACACTTCCTGTTCCTGGGTGGACAAGGCACAAGCTGGCCAGCACCGTTTTGGGATGAAGGTCCAGCGCCCTAAATTTCCGCTCTTTTAAATCCATGGAATGGGGTCCGCATCCTGCTCCTCCCCCCGGGGAAGGATGCCTCTGCCAATCCAGATTCCAGCATGCAGATAAGCTGTCCGCACACACGCGTTAATTCCGTTATACAAATGTCACTCGCCAAACAAGTTGTCCACATCGCATCACATCGCATCGCATCGCAAATCTCGGACTCTGACTCGGACTCGGACTCGGAATCGGACTGGGACTCGTCCGGCGGCCATCAAATGCCTGTCAATCAGCGGGACAGACAATGCAATCACGTTGAAGTAACTGCCACTGAACGAAGCCTCCTTAAATTCAATTATCAAGCAAAAAAAAAAGGGAAGAAACAGAGTCCTTCTAACGAGACCACCACAGAACTGCAATCACTAGGACTCGGTTTTAAATATGGAAAACAAGGGTTCGACATTTATTTTCCAGCCTAATATTTGAAATTTCGTTTTTAATGTTGTTCTAATCGAAAAAGAGCTTGAGGATTTCTCTAGGGAATTCAGTGAAATTAATCATTTTATAAACATTTCGATAAATATCGATTTTAGCTTCCAAGAATGCAATTATTTGGGTCCTTTTTGAGAGCATTTGAGAGGGTCAAAGAGAAAAGGATTTAAAACAAAACCTATTTTGAATTATTCAGATTCTTCTTTAAAATCTACATTTATAAGTTCTAAATTTTTACAACATTTTAAAAAGAATAACATCTTTAAAATAAAAGAAAATTGTTAAATTATATTTTTTTACATTTGTAAACTGCATATTCTGATTGATTAACTTTATAAAAACTAACACTGGACAACTTACCGAACTGAAGTTGATGCTTTTTAGACTTAGTTATGCCTTTTTAACTTTCCCAAAAAGTTGTATTGAAGTGTGTATTTTTTACACTTTGAATATTTGTTGTATATATTTATTTAAAACTTTGTTTATTTAATTTGAAACAGTCCAATGTATTCTTTCAAAAACATAAAGCGTCATTTTACAGACAAGTTAATTCAAAAGTTTCTTGATCCTTTAGCTTGCTTGCCGCCAAGAACCTTATTTATATTTTAGCTTTTTATTAACTTAACAAAAGGTTCTAGGGTTGGGAATAAAATCCATGAAATGTTTTCAGCTTTTAACTAAAACTTTTAGCAAGGACATGTATCCTTTACTAAAGTTTGGTAGCTTTGCTTGATTTGCGCATGTCCTTTGGATTCCTGAATCCCAAGAAAGTTTCTGAAGCTCAGGAAAAGTTTCGGAAGCTTACAGACTTGGTTAGAGAACTTGATTGTTCAGTAAGTTCCTGCTTTTTTACGCTTTAAGTAAGGAGTTCAGATGAAAAGATATTGCATCTACCTTCTGGAGGCTTTTATGTATTTATGCAGGAAAAGTCCTTAAATATTTGATGTAAAGTTTTCTGGTTTTACTACTTTTTGAAGCTTGGTTTCAGGTAAAAGCTAAGCAAGTTATTAAAGCTCTTTGGGAGATGCTTTATTTAAATTTCAAGGATTTAGGGATATGTGGGTTTGATAAAGTTAAATAAATTAATTTAATAATAAAATGTAAGTCATTTTTTAAATGCATAAAGATGTAGGGAGAGTTCTTTAAAAATTAATGTACGCAGAAGTATTCATACAATAACAATAAACAGTCTTAAAAGCTGTATAAAAGGGTCTTCTTGTTTCTATCTATGTAAGAATAGAGCCATATAACTCCTAAACTATGGGCTAAATCGATTCTGCTGTTGATGCCAATAAAGTTTATGATATTACAACGTATACATTATATTATTTTAAAACCTATTTCATAAGTAGTTTCAAGTGTTAATTGTAGAATAAAATAACTTTACTTCAATAAATAGATAAATATACAATTCTTATTATTTCTTAAACTTTTTTTGATGCTAAAATTATTTTTTAAATCAAAACTAACATGAAAGCTTATAGGATCTTATAGAAAAAAACAATGTTTTCCCCGATATACACATACAGACCTTTTGTTGGCACACCCACTCAGTACACAATATATATATTATATATTCAATATATCAATCTATTCCCCTTGTCTTCTTTGGCCCAAGGAAATGTACAAATTCCGAATGCAAACCAAATCAAAAGAGGAACTCCTTCTCCGCCAGGACACTGAAGGGCTGTGTGCTGTGATGATTGTGGCTGGCGGAGTGTGTCACATTTGTGGCAGAGTGTCGACTCTGGCTAGGCAAAGCAAACACATGCCACAACAAGGAGAGGAGGCTGACGATTGAATAACAACAATGGGGGGGCGGAGTACTCGTCACTCCAGCACTCGACACTCGAGACTCCATGAGGACGAGGACGAGCAGGAGGACGAGGACAACACTCGGCACTGTCAAAACAAAGTAGTGCTTCCTTTGGTGATCTCTGGAGTTGGAGTTGAAGGAGAATCGAATCTCCGCATCGATTCCAGGCAATAAAACTATTCGTAAATCGGCTCCCAACTTGGGCATTAGCATAGTCCTCTTCCTAGTCGTCCTCGCCCTCATGCTTGTCCCCATTCTCATCCTCTGTGTCCTTGCAGGCTCTTAAGAATTCGATAAGTTTGCAAGTAAAGGTAAAGGTAAAGGCAGGCGAGGCAACTTTGCAAAAATTGTGCGCATATTAAAATTCTTGGTGAAAGCTTTTGACATAAATTAAAACTTTTATCAGGAGCCAGGGTATGCCTGTGTTTTCTCTGTTCCTCTCCTGTTTTTTTTTTTTTTAGATATTTTTTTTATCAGCAGCAGAAAAGGCCAAGAAAAACGGCTGCAAGTCTGAGCATGTGTGCTTGCCAGGTCTATTCTCTGGCCTATTGTCGCTTTGATTCTGTAAGGAGCTAATTGATTGGAGCTCCGGTTCTCCGTTCTCGGTTCTCGGTTCTCGGCTCCTCCTCGCTAGACTGACACATCGATGGCTGATTTTGCAAACTTTTTTAATTAATTTCGTGGATGGGATAGGGCAGCCGAATTTCCACGGAAAACTTTGCCAAAGGCATACGCATAGACTGGCGACTGGGGAGTAGCATTAAAAATGAATTTCACTTTATTGCTGCTGGCTCAAAGACAACATTTTTGGCGTTAAAATTATTTATGGGCTTACTGTGCGTAACGTGTCGATGTCGCTGGCGTCCGTCTCAGTCTCCGTCTCTGACTCCGTATCCTGGCTAAGGAGGAGGTGTCGCTGTCCTACGTGATTGTCGGTACGACTGATTTTTGTGCCTGTGACAAAACTTTTTCAATAATGTATAAATCAAACTGTCATAAAGTCGCTGGATCGCAGCATAGCAGCATCGCAGCAGCGCAGCATTCCAGATTGCGAAATCGCCAACACACCCACACTTTTGTTTTCCTTCCCTTTCTCCCACTTACTCTCTCCCTCTCTCTCTGTTAAACGTCAAAAATGCCTTTTTCTGGTGACATTTTCTTAGACAATTTAAGTTGCCATTGTGTCGCCCTTGCCCTGATGTGCATTTAATATGTGTCCCCGCCCCGCTCCCCATGCCTGTGTGTGTGAGACAGACAACGTTTGGACCTCTAACCACCCCCGCAGATGTTACCTGTCGTCTGTGCCCGCCCCAGGTAAGCGTAAGCGTTTTTCACATTCATGGAAATATGTCACAAAATTTATTGCAAAATAATTTCGCCCGGTTTGCCTTTTGTGTGTCGTAATTCTTTGGGTTTTCTTTTCGGTGCTGCTCGCCACTCGCTGGTAGCCCACTCGCTGCTAGTCACTCGCCACTTGGGCAGCGTTTAAGACACAGCGGAAGTATGTGTGTGTGTGTGCCGCTTTCTGGGTTCTCATAGAGCTCTTCCTTTGGCCCCCGCTGCATATTAAAATATTAAAAATTCCTTTTATATCCTTCAAAAAAATTTGTCTCATCGCTTTTTAGCTGGCAGCCGCCCCTTTTCGCTTGAAACTTTTTTGCATGTTCTCTGGAAAGTACAAAAATCGTTTAAGTTTAGGGACAGACTTTACTTTGATGCGGAAATAACCATTTAGCCAACAATTTCTCATAATACGCCAGAATTTACCGCTTTAAAAAAAAAAAACTGGGTTTAAAAGCTAAAAACGATCTTACAAAATGTTAGTTAACAGCAATTCCGTAAGTTCGGTTAGTAACAGCGCCGCTTTTAACGCATGGAATGAGAAAGGGAAGGGAAAAACAGGGCTGTTATGCGCAATTGCAAATGGCAACCAATTTAAGTTGCGGTGCAATTAAATATCGCAAAAGGAAAGTAAGCAAATGTTTGTGTTTGTGCGTGTTTCACTCCGTTTGAATGCGGAATATTTTTTTACAACTACAAACAGTCGTTACGTGCTTACATATAAACGGAAAAATGCAAATACAATAAAAAGCAGCAACAAAAATGCCGTCAAAAGCGTGCCAATACATATGTATGTGTATGTGCGTGTGTGCTTCTGTCTGGCAACACTGCCAGCAATGCTGTGGGTGGAAGAAGAAGCAGCGCCAACAGAAGAGCGGGAAGCACAGATAGCAGCGGGAAGCGGAGAATTCGGAGGAAAATGGAGCTGGAGGAGATGGAGGATGCGAGTGGCGAAGACTGGGCTTTGGTCCCAGCTCTGATTGATCTGCGTGTGCGTGTTTAAACAAAAATTTCGCTATGTAAATCGGCAAACATGCACACGCACCCCGGCAACCGCGCACCGCCCGCGAGGTCTCATTTACAAAGTGTTTTTCACAGCAGCGACATGACGCCGACGCCCCAGTCCCAGTCCCAGTCCCAGTCCCAGTGTCCATTCCTTGTTTGCAAATGTTTTAATTGAATTCGAGTGGGGCCAACGTCGATGCGCTAAATGTTTAATCGAGCTGATAATTACCCGACCTTGTCCAGGAATGGTGCCGAATCAACAGTGGTGCGTACATGGCATGATGTGACCCTTGGTCCAGTCCAGTCCCGTCCCGTTCCCCCGTCCGGTGAGTATCGATGATGACCCCACGCCATGTAGAGGGCTCCGTGAACGGAAGCTCCTGCTCCCGGGCCGAGTCAACGCCTTCGAAGCGTTTTTCCCAATGATTTATGAACTAATTTAGCGGCAATATTATTTATGCCAGGCCAGACTGCAGCAGCAGGAGCAGGAGGAAGAGGAGGAGGAGGTGCAGGAGGACGAGCAGCGGAAGCCAGTCTGTCCGGCCAGGATAATGCTCCAAAATGCTGCCACAATGTTAAACGCGTCGGCCAAGGACCAACAACCAAACATTGAAGACGGCATCGACTGCAGCAGACACAACAAAGTGGAGCTCTAGAGGAGCAGAAAGAGCAGCAAGAGGAGCAGTAACAGCCAGAGAGAGGAGCGGCAGAAGGAGCACCAAGAGGAGTGGCAGCAACAATGGGTAAGTCGAGAACTTTAAGAAATTTACACCATCAGCAGATAAGAGTCATGCCCAGTAGGCGCCGCCGCTGCCGCCGCCAGATCACGAAGCAAGGCAGGATGCACCACCGGATGGTGGGGGTGCTACACTCCTCTTCGATGGCAAGAAGTTCAAACTAAGCTAAGGAAATTTCTGCAGCGCCGGCACTTTTTCCTGCGCCTGTGTTTGCAGCAAACAATCTGTTTCCCGGCATCAACTTTGCTAGAAAAATTGAAACAAGCTGAACACCAGGCCAGGAAGGGCCAGGCCAAGCCAAGCCAGGCAGTCAGCTAGAACAGAGGAATATCAGCGTGGCCTGTCAGGATGCAGGGTGCAGTGGGCTGGGGGCTCCGGCAGTTGCAACAACCAACTTGTGGCTGGGGCATGTATCATATTTAGACACGGGAAAGACAGAAATATAAACTTATAAAGACCAGGAAGGGGGGAGCCTGGTGCTGGCCGAATCCCCTCCCGAAAAATATGTACATGGAGTTGCGGAGGCAAGCACAAAAACCATATTTGGCAACTGCCAGTTGAGGAGCAGCAGTTGAAAGGACTTTACAGCGCGCCCAACTGATGAATTATGGCCAAAGTTATCGGCTGAGGTCGGAGTGGGGCAGTGGGGGAGGTGCTCCTCTCCGCCGGCTCTCCTTTGTAGGCCGCCGCTTTTTGCAATGTTTTGCTACACTGCGTGGCAACTACTGATAATAAGATATTCTTGCCATTCGGACAGGCCCGGGCCAACGGCGGAAGTCTACTAAATAACAAGTTGTACGGCCAGCAGCGTGTGCTGGCAGCACACAAAAAAAAAAAAAAAGAAAAAGAAAGAAAGGATAAAAGGGCAACTTAAATAAGTTTAATTGTACGAGACGGAAGTCGAAACTTTGCCATTTGGCTTGGTTGACTTCAGTTCAGTGGGCCGCGATTCTCTTTCGTCTTCCTGCTTGCATCTTCCTTTTCCTCTCTGGAACTTACCCGTTCCCTGCTTCTCTCACTTCAAGTGCAGCATGATAATGGGCAACCGCCTTTTTTGATTCCTCTGGAAGGCTTCTATTGTAGCAATTATAACCCTCTTCCGGGGAGTAGAGTGATTTTTAAAGCATTCTCTTAACATCTTTCTCGTTTTCTCTGTGAGAGTTCATGTATGAGTTCTCAGGGGAAGAAAGCTGGAAGAGCCTATGAAGAAGGTCGTTTCTTTAGTTTCTCTTTTCTAAAGTTCCCTTTTTAAGGCCCTAGTGTTAGCTGTTATTGTTCAAAGGTTGTCTGTATAACCCTCTTCTGTAGAATTGATTGCCTTTCTAACCCTTAATATTTAATTTGCAATTTTACTGGCGGGCACACTACAACTCACTTAAATTATTACATTATTATAAAACAAATAAGAATCCCCAGCACCGAGAGTTTAGTGTCAGCCAAAATCCCGGACTGTACGACCCGGATTGAGGCGGATTATTGAGACGGAGACAATAAAGAAAGAGCATTGCAGACTGCGAGGATGAGCAGCCTGATCAACTTTCTAAACCCCAATTTCAAGCCCTCCGTGGAGAGTGACGCCATCTCCGAGGATGGCTTCACCGCGGCTAATCTCGTCGCCAACGATGCAGACCAGATAGAGCAGGGCTTTATGTGCGTCGCCGCCTGCTTGCCGCCCGTTGAGGTTGTGTTTAGCCTTCCCAAGGCCGTCGACATGAAGGTCATTAAGCTTTGGCCCTCCATCGGAGCCCTGCGCTCCACGGCCTTCGAGCTGCACGGTCGCCACGATGACATCTGGGAGCGCGTGGCGTTCGTAAAGGACCTGGGACTTGGCGTGGACTCAGTGACCTTTTGCTACCAGAGCGACTACAGCTCGCGGAGCAGCTCCAATGCCGCCGCCGCCACCGGGCAGCCTCAGAGTGAGAAGGTCTTCTTCTTCAAGTCAGCCTACAAGATCCTCTCCAGCACCAACAGTGTCAAAGTGGTCATCCGGGCCACCGAAGGCTGTCCGCCGGTGCTGCGCAAGGTGGAGATGTGGGGCCTGCCCGCCCGTTCAATGGACAAGGCCGACAAAGAGTTGGTAAAAAGCATCTGGAGCAAGATCAGTGATCCCTTCGGCTGGCGCCATGCCATTAAGGGAAATATGGGGCAGCGTTCGACGCGTAGACGCGTTCCCCAGCTGAAGGAGCAGTCCTCGCTGTACATACCGGAGGAATTCCTAGATTGCATCACCTGGGAGCTAATGATACTGCCCACCGTGCTGCCCTCCGGCAAAGTGGTGGACCAGTCCACCATAGAAAAACACGCTGAGGCAGAATCCAAGTGGCAACGCCATCCGTCGGATCCCTTTACTGGCCTCGAGTACAACGCCCAGCGCAAGGCCGTTCTTAACTTGGAGTTAAAGGCCCGCATCGAAGAGTTCCTCATCGAGCACTCGGCGCATTTTGAGGCGGTGTCCCCGTCCCGCGGAGCTTCCCGGTTGCGTTGTCGAACAAGTCAGTCGGCAGCTGGCACATTCTCGAGGCTAAGCAGTGCCTACAGGCACCAGCAGCTTAAAAGAGGAGCCACAGCCACCTCCTCATCGACTTTCCTCAGTTGGTCGGCGCCCTCGCCGCCGCCAGCCAAGATTGCGATGTTCAGCCACAGCCATGGTACTACGTCTTGTGCCACCGGAACGGCCAGCAGCGCATCTATCTCGACCTCAACATCATCTTCCTCCATCGACCAAGTCTTCCGGCAGCCCCTGCTGAAGTCTACGCGCCTTAGCCAGGTGACAGTGAGCGCTTCTAGCGCCAGTTCGAGATTGTCTTCGGCACGAAACAAGTGCATCAACTGTCGTAGCGCCCAGTTTCGCTACGAGATTCGCACCTGCCGCCACTTGGTCTGCCAGGATTGTCTGGTCCAGCTATCGCGGCAACAGATGTGCGTCTGCAAGGTCTCCTTCCATGATGCCGACATAAAGCGCTACAAAAAGCTGTCTCTATAGGCCTTTGCCGTCCGCCTAATCGCTGCCCCTTTTGTTCTGTTTGTATGCCAGTCAATATCTTTAGCACCTAGGCCTCTTGTACGTCTACTTTATTTTATAGTCATATCAGGAGGCTGGATTTGTCGAAGAAGAAGAAGCCAAATGTTTACACGAAAGTATGTATCAGTATCAAATCACGTTTAACTATAGAGAACAGATTACAATTGGCATAGTTTTTGTATACACTTTATATATACAGCAGTTCCCAAGAGAAGAGATCGTACAGAGTGGGTTTATTCAGACCAATTTATGCATAGAATAAAGAACAGCTACTGCCTTGCCTGCCAAGTACAAGCATTAGAGAACGGGAGTTATTTTTACAGAGAAAGATAGAGAGAGAGAGAGAGCTGACTGAGCTTAGGAGTTATTCTCTGCAAATCAGAGGGAGATGTGGTTCCTTTCGAAGGTTCCTCAAGAAGCTGTTTCACAGGTGGTAGGAAGTGATAGAGTGTTATGTTTTATACAGTTTTAATTTATTTAATTCTCAGTTATAAGCTTATTCCTGCTTAAAGCTTACGTTTAAGGCAATTACATTTGGCAATGAAAATTGAATTCGATTGCAAGTCCAGTAGCAAAGGGCCCTTAAAAAGTGCACTCACCGGTGGCGTGGCCTGCCCATTGCCAAACCGAGGTTGGCCAGCGATTAGCAAAAAGGAGAAACAAAACAAAAAGGACCAAAAAGCGAGCCCCTAATAGGATTTTATTTCGCTGATCCCAGCTGCCCCCTTCTGCCCCGCTGTCCTGGTGCCTGCCACCGAGTGGGAATCAGGGCCGCCTGCCGATGATTGCCGTCAATTGAATGCCAATTGTTTTTCTTGCCCCGGCGCTTTTTCTTTTGATACATTTTTGGGCCACGTTTAGTTTAGCATTGCAATCGTTCGGTTCGTTTTGGTTCGACGTGTGTGTGGCGGCCAAATCAAACGGTTCTCGGCCAGAGCAGATCAAGTTGCCAGCATTGGCATTTTCATTTCAACGGGAGTCCTGTCCTGGGACAAAATGTCTGCAGCTAGAAACCGCCGAGGTGGTGTCGGAGGTGTGGAGTGTGTACTGTCGAGTGTGTAGTGTGTAGTGTGGAGTGCAGTGGGGCAATAAAACCGGTACAGAAAGTAGAAAGTCGTGTTCTGGCCCAATATGCGCGACTGAAAATTGAAGGAAAAATCGTGCAATCTTTATTGTCTATGATTGGCACTCCTCCTGTTTCCCTGTTCAGGCTTTGTGGCCTTCCATTTGGACAATTTGTATGCTGTAAACGCCATCAATTATGACAGTATGCGCTGAGTACTGTCACAAAGAAGGATGTATGCGAGTATGATAGAATTGAATGATTGCTAAACCGAAATTAATACATATTTTCCAGTTGCAGATACTTTTTAGAAGCTGTTAGTTGGCTTGTAACTTCAATCTGCCTATGACCTTTTGGCAGGAATCGAACACCGAGGGTACAGGTGTCCCGAAAGTGCACTTAGCTCTTGGACATCAGTTACTGTTCTTGGCAAGGATTGCATTTGGCAGGAAGCTCGTCTTCTTTGGCACTCGCGTTCCCTTCGTTTTGGATTTGGCAGAAGGAGTTGTGAGGCGAACGAATCGCGCTTGTCTCTAATTTACATAAAATGGCAATGCACAAATGCTGGAAATGCACAATATATATGAGTACTTTGACCCGACCTGCCACGCATATCCTCCTCCTCCTCGTCCTTCTGGTATCTCCCACACCCACACAAACACACAGACACAAATAGAGCCATGTCGCCATCTTAGGGTAATTTATACAAGGAGCTAGTGTGAGGGGACGAGAGCCTGGGACCCGAACCCAACCAAAACGAACCAAAGTTCGCTGGCAAAAAGCGCAATGGCAGCTCTGAGAAGGGAAATTGTACTAGGAAATTTGCCGGAAATTAAAACTTGTGCAAAATAAATCGCCAAACCTCGAAATACGGACACACACAGGCGAACACTGGCACATTCACACACAGGCGAACATTCACACCCAGGAAAAAGGAGAGCAGAGACTGGGACACAGACACCGGCTGGCGGAAGATCGATGTACTTGCGCACAAACTTATGTAGCCTTAAAGGGCCAATTGGCGAAACCCGTTCCGGATTCCTTGCTTACACATAATGGCCCCGAAAATCTGACCTTTCCCACTGCCACTCTGCGGAAGCAGTAGGCCAAGCAGCTCTCCCGGAGCCACCTACCCGCCACCAGTGCTTCATTTCGCGCTGGATTTCCCGCTAATGGAGTGACAGTTGGCGAAGAATTATTAGATTTGCACATGCATACTGCAGGAGCAACGGAACGGATCGAAATTGGGGTGTCCCGGATGGGAGTGGAAGTGGGAGCTGGACGTGATTGCCTGCAGTCAGGACCGAAAAAAAAGCGAAAGGGCAACACGACGATGGCCACAGTTGAGTGTAAAAGCTAATTTCCCTCATATTCTCCAACAATTACATGATAGCTGGATTCCATGAAACCTGCAACCCGATCCCCCTGGCAAGTCCGATATGGATGTTGTTTTAAAATCATGAAGTTTAATTTCCTTAATTTGGGACCAGAGACAGTGATTGAGTGACTGACTGGCCAGTGGACGAATCTATCTATCACCTGTATAACCTGCTCGGCTCACAAGCATCCAGGCACAGAGCCAGGGAACTAGGCACGCGACACAACAGTGTCTGGTTCCGTTCGGTTTGCCTGACAGCAGGTCATAATGCATGTAACCTCCGCGTTTAATCAACTTTAATTAAAATTGCACACACAAAACCCCGAAAACGACTTGATAAAACGCCATTAACTGGGAGCGAGAGAGCTGAACTGATGGCGGTTTTATCGGTTCGATGTGGTGTGGTGTGGCGTGGCTTCTGTGCAAAGCTTTTAATTGATAAGTGTGTGTGTCTGTGTGTGTGTGCGGCATCCGATGACTCACCACCCAGTGACTGGGAATGTCACTGTGACCCGTGTGTCCTGCGCCTGAATTACATTCAAAGCGCTCTTCCACTGCCCCGGGGCTAGAAGAGATCCCTTTTCGGCGACCACCACTTTACGCTTTATGCCACATTATTTCAGGGCTTATGCCCCGGTGAGGCGAGAGGGGGCGGCAGGGAAAGCTCTACGAAATTACGCTCATTTCAAAATTGTTATTGAATCTTTGGGCAAAGTAAATAATCCTTGTTGAAATGAAGGAGAAATCCCGTTGCGGCCGCAAGTGGCTTCCCAGTAGCAGCTCAGCAGCAGCAGCAGCAGCCAGGCATTGACTAAACGCTCTGGCATAAGGACTTAACCTCTCCCCCACACACACTCTGACTGACGCCGCCTTTGTTGGTGTCTCAAGGAGGAAGCTGGATAGCCTGGGTGGCCCTGGGTAGCCCTGGCCAGCCCCGGGTGGTAGTGACGCCCAACTAAATGCTGCCAAATTATACGCAATCATTTTGAGCTTAACTAAAGTGCGGCAAGTCTGCGGCCAAGCAAGAAACTGCTGGCTGAGATGGAGGCGGAAAGCGAAAGGCGGAAAGATGAAGCTGAAGGCTGAGACCGAGGCTTAAGCCTGAGAACGCGACTAAAGACGACGGCTGAGGGGTTGTGGCTCAGACAACAGCGAATTGGTTAGTCGGAATGCCTCAGTTCGGCTACGAAAAATACGATGACAATGTGTCATCGTAAATTGTTCGTCCTGCAAATGGTCAGAGGACGGGGGGCGTCCTTTCAAATTTATACCTTCATATTAAACTGGGCCATTGAGAGCGGTCCATGGCCAAGAAATGTGGCCAAACTCTGTCCCTGCCCAAAGGAAAATACATGCTTTTAATGGCCACTCGGGCTGCGTACTTATTTTTCCACCCGCAAAAAAATATCCAAGTTTTCTTTTGAACATTAAATGAACGAAGAGTGAATTTTTGTCGTAAGTCAACATTTGCTTTGCTTAGAAGCTGCTAAGTGACCTCGTCTAAACAATTTAGCCAAGGACAAGGATCTCTTAGGAGCTGCAGCAGGAAAAGCCATAATGCGCTCATGAATAACACAGAAATAAAATTGGTTTAATAACAAAAGGAAATCCAGCTGAAATTCACCAGGAAATTCGTCAGAAATTTCGTTTCGTTTCGTTTCGTGGTTTCGATGTAAAAGTGTGTGTGTCAGTATGAGATGGTGTGTTTGTGGGCATAAAATGCCAGGATTAAATGAGACACTTTGCGTGTAGTCGTGGCAAAACGTAAAGCGTAAAAAAGCAAATGCCGCTCAATTTGCTGCACAAACAGAACGCAAATCAAATAAGAGCCGAAAGAGGGAGCGCGACAAAAACTGGAGTAGATCTCAAATGGGAAAGCGGAAAAGGCGGGAAAAAGGCGGGATAGCGCCTCACTGAGACATTGTACCGAGAGGCGATGGGCGATGGTTGAGAGTTGAGAGGAAATGGGAAATGGGGTGGTGTCGCCGCCATCGTCGTCGTCTGCAGTGGTACAATTTATGACAACTTAATTGATTTACTTTACGTACGTGACCAGAAAAATGAATATTGCATTACGTTGGGGATTTTCGTTAGAGTTGCTCTTTTTTTTCTTTTTTGTATCCCCCTCCCTCTGCCGGAAGTTCTTCTATTTCAGCGCTCTCCGCTGTTGGGCAACACAAACAGCACAGCACCAGCACCAGCAGCATCGCCATTTCCATCAGCTCCGTCAACCAGGACTCTTCCATCTCCAAGGCCAGGACTCGGCGTCTCGTTCTGTGTAGTCTTCGCTTAATGCGCTCAATTAGCAATCTCACAGGAGGCGGCTTTCGGGACAAGGACGAGAGAGAGAGAGGAGCTAGAAGGCGGAGAAAGTGGGAGTGGAAGGAAAGTGGAGTGGCAGTCCTTAGGGATGTGGTGGCACCTAATTTAATTTGTATATTTTCGCAGATTTCACTGTTTATTTGCGCACTTGCATGCATTCTTTCCATACAAAAAAATGTTAGGGAATGGGAAATAAATTCAGCATTTTCTGTGGAGAAGAAAAATTCCGTAATAAATGGTCTCAAGCTATTTCAAATAATCACAATTTAAGCTAAAATATTTTTTGTGACAAATCGTTGTTTCAAAATGTCATAACTTAGTCAAAAATGTATTTACTTTAATTCGATATGATAGTTTTTATTGAGAAATTCAAACTGCATTTCTTTTAATTTAATTTTCTAATTTAAAAATTAATTTTTTTAAATAATAATAATCAAATATTCAAAAAAATTAAAACAAATATTTATATATTTTCAAATTTTTGTTTTAATTTTTGAATATTTTATTATTAAATTAAAAAGATTTAAAACTATATATATCTCTTGGCTACCATTTTGTTTCTTCATTTTTAGCTGCTACCAAAAACAGCTAAAACATCTGAATTCTATGGCATTTTTTGGGCAACTCAAGGCTTAAAAATATCCAAGCTTAAAAATTACAAATTTTAATTTATAAAGATTTTCTGTGTTAGTTTTTAAGCTGTCAGGCTATAAAACAAAATATTTATTTCTATTTTTTCAATGAAAACTAACTTCAATCAATGAAAACAGTGTCAAAGGCGCAGTTTCAATTCTTTTAGAATCCAGGACCTGCGGTAAAAAACCTTATAGGTCTAAAAATATTAAATAGTATATTGTTTAATATTATTATTAATTTAAATGCTGTTTTTTGTATCTAATTATCTGATTCTATGATTCATTGTCATAGCGTCACCATAAACGAGTTAAATTTCAGTTCTTTCAGAGCTCAGAACTTGCAGCAAAACTAAACCCCATGAGAACCTCCATCCTGTGGTTGTATTTATATTTATCTAGCAGAAATTCTTTGTATGCTGAAATTGTGCTTCTTTCCTGCCACAATTGGTTGCGAATCAAAAACACAGAGCACTAGCTTTAAAATAAATCCCTCGCCCACATTGCGGATGAGTAATTTTGTGCCAATTATAAATATACATCATTTCGGAGCTCTAGCAGCGTCTTCACTTGGTTAAAGTCTCTGAATGTTAGTGGTGAGCGGTGTGAGCTTAACCCGCATCTGACTATAAAAACAGCATAGTATTTTCCCTAATTTATTTGAGTTTTTTTGTTTTGTTTTGGTTAATGCTTTACTGGCGCTTGGCCCTGGTGTCACGCTCCTGCGAATGCAAGTAGCCCGAGCAACTTCATCCTCGTCGTCCTGGGGGCTAAACTTTGGCCGCATGCTATTTGGAGTAAGTTAAGCGGACCAGAGACCGACCGGCGGTTTATCCCGACTTAGTTGCTTTGACCTTTTTAACGATTTCTTTTCCTTTACTTGGCTTTCAAGAGGCTGGTCTTTCGTGCGGCAACTTTGCATGAAAATGCGTAACGGTTGAGCCTGAGTAAGGGCACCTTTGAACTGGTTTCCTCCTGCGAGTCGGGACAGTGTCCGTTGGCCGATGTACCACTGTGCTAGGGAAAAGTTTGCCTCGGCGCTTCATCAATTCACTTTGACTTTGACTGCCTTTGTGAACTGCGAACTTGCCTGGCCTAGACGGAGAGATGGAGAGATGGAGCCACACACACATCCCCATCCGGAGCCGCATCCATACGCTCACACGACGAGTTCAAGTTGCTTCTACTTTGGCTTAATCGCACATAAGCGGTGAGTTTTTTGTGTACTTACGAAACCACTTAAGAAGTCGTTAAATAATCAATGAATAAAGATTCTTGCCGCCTTTCTTCTTGTCTTTTCGCGATGTTTTTCCTCCTCTGGCTGCGGCTGCTACATTGGCGTCGCATAAATTGTCATAAATAAATGAGGGAGCGACTGCGGCAGCAAAGGCTTGCAGGATGTGCACTTGTCCTTGTCGGCCACCGTCACCGTCACCGCCACCCGCCTTCCCTATTTGTGATTTCCGATTTCCGGGAGCTGTCATGACAGCTTTAAGGTGCTTCAAGTGTGTGAGTTTTCTTTTCTTTTGTTTTTTTTTTTTTTTAGACAATACAGCCGACACTTCCGCATCAATTGCAGAAAACTTTCACTGTGCCGAGTCTTAGGTGGGCATAGGAAGTACCATCGTTTGGTGTGGGGGACAATGGCGCTGTGGCGCGTAACTTTTGCATTTCCAGCCAGTGACAGGTAATTGAGCGGAAACGTGGGCAAAATTAACGGTTTGTAGGACTCCACAGGCCACAGTGGGGGGGAAATGGCAGGGAAAGTAGCCGGGAGGCATTCAACCCGCTGAAAATTGATTGGTTATGGCTCAATTGCTGTTCAATGCGAAAGGATATTGCAGAAACTGAAATTGTAAGACAGCGACAAGCCGCTATGAGCATTATATTGTTCTGAAAGAAGAACCTAATAAAAAATTAATATAAACCCTTGCAGAGTATTCTAATTTTAAACAGCAGTTTGAAACGCAGTGAAGGAGTGGGGAGTCAATCTAGCAGGGCAGCAGTAAAGAAATTTTTAAAATTTTCAAAATTTTATAAGGGGATACATCGTCAAAATCGGTAAAAATTGGTTAAAATGTTCATTTTTAAATATTTTTAGTGCAGTATGCAGGGTAATCCCTTTAAAAACCTAGCATAAGAAAGCTATCCGCTTTGAAATTCATGAATTTTTGTCTAAGTTACGATCGATTTAATTGGTTTAACGGCAAGAGTATACAAACTTCGGCTTCCCGATTTTTTCTTTTTTTTTTGTTTTTTTTTTTTTTTTTTTTTGTTTTTTGGGCCTCGAATTCGGAATATTTTCTTGCCAAATAATACTGGTTTTAATAGATTTTGTGGCAGCCTTAAGGAATAGAAACAAGTTAAAAACTTGGCTGTCAGGCGATCAGAGCAAGTGGGCAGTCTATCTGTCAGTTAGTTCTCTTTCCTGCGAGCTGTACTTCCGATCTTTCTCTCTCATTTGTAAGTCGAACTTTTTCCCATTCTCACTCTCTTTCTCTGTTATTCGTCATTACAATTTGTCCTCTTCTATCACAGCCGGGACCCTGAAGCCTAACTTGATAGCTTTTTCTTGCTCCCTAACTCTCTCTTTCTCAGCTGTCCTCTTTTATCTCACTTTTGTAAACTGGACTTCAAACTCTCTCTCTATCTCTGTTTCTGATTATTGCATTTATTTTTCTGTCATATCTCTCTCTCTCTCTCTCTCTTGCAAGCCGAACATATTCTCCCTCTCGCTTGAAAGCTGCAAATCTCTTTCTTGGAAACTGATCTTTCTTAACTGTCTCGCTTTCTCTCTCTTTATTATTGATCATTGTAAATTTTTCTCTCACATCGAAGACTTTTTCCATTGCAAGCCCAACTTGTTTGCTCTCTTTCTCGTTCTCTTTCTTGTCAGTCGAAATTTCTCTCTCTTTGTTATTGATCCTGGTCACTTGTTCGTCTCATGCCCTTTTTCCAGGCTCGGAGAGCTAATAAAGCAAACGATTCTTTACGAAAAATTTGCTTTAGCGGTCCCTGTCCGGCCCTGCCTCTATTTCGCCACTGACTTTTATTGCATTTGATTGCTGTTTCTCTTTACTTGCTTCTTTTTCTTTTTCGGCTTCTGCTGCTGCTTCTCCTTCTGCTGCTGCCTCACTCCCTCGATTTTCATCATTTCTTTGGCTGTGCTTTCTACGTTATTGACTTTGATTTTACTTTCGGCGTTGGCTTTGTGGCTCCTGCACCGCGATTTAACGGCTTTTAGCTAACAGTCGGATGTCGGATAGACGACCAGCGAAGCACAAAGGCGGTGGCATGGCAGTGGCAGTGGCACAGGCAGTGGCAGTGGCAGCGGCAGTGGAGGTGTCTCCCGGTCTCGACATTCGACAGCTGTCATGACACCCTCTGCTGCTGCCTGCTGCCTGCTGTGGGCTCATCCTGCCTGCCACCCCAAAAAGGACTCGCCAAGCGGGGGACGACGGCGGTGGCAGCAAGTGCCTTAATTTGTGGATTTCGTACAAATGGTTCGGAAGAATTGCTTTAAGTAATTGTTTTCGCCTCCTGTCTGTTTCTGTTGCTGTTGCTGTTGCTGGTGGGAGTATTGTGCCATTTTTCCCGTTGCTCTTTACACGTTTCGTCCTGGGTCCTGCCCGTGCCTTCAGTGGGCTTCAGCTACTACTCCCACTTCCACTCCCACTCCCGATCCTGTTTATGGCATCATTGCGTGCCTGCGGAAGTCACACATATCCGCGTATTTCAACCTGTTTTAATAATGCAGAGTTTAGCTTTTGCAATCGCTAACCGCTCCTTGATGCCTTGATTTAAGGCTGGCCTGGCCCTCACTTGAAGTGTCAACCAAAGCGGCCCTCAATGGGGCTGCTAGTTAACAGTTAACAGGTCTTTAATGAGTCCTGGCTGGGCCGGAAAAGCGGTGCGGATCCCGGAGTCCATGGCTTTGCAATTTTCATTTTACATATTGCCCTCGGAGTTGCATTTTATTTTCATTTTCATCTTTTTTTTTCTATCTTTTTTGTTGCCTTTGTGTGTGTGTGTTTGCCTAACTACCTACCTGATCCTGGTCCTGAGCCTGGTCCTGGGCCTGAATGTTGCTCTTAGAATCATCTGGCTGTGCAAATTCCCGCCTCCATGGCCAGCAAATCGGCGGGTGAGTGTCTGCTTGTTGGACTGTGTCTATCCGTGTGCCATTTCGCCCTCTGTTTGCGCACACGGGTGCCGGGTGCCGGGTGCCGGGTGCCGGGTGCCGCCCCTCCTCGGTTTTGCACCTTTTGTACGTTTTTAATTTTCCTGTTTTATTTCCGGTTTTACGATTCCCATCTCGAATCTAGATTGCAATGGCGTCCTCAGTCAGTGACTGCGATGCGCTGCGCTGTGCTGGGCCCCGGCAGGCGTTTGTCCGAGTCGCTGCATCATCGCAGGTCCGCGTAATTATGCCAGAACTCTGGCTGTACACCCCAAGGTCTGGTCAATGGATATATATATCGTTTAATATAACCATTAATTAGTTGAATCAACTTGCTTGTTATAACTGCCCAAAAGGGAAGCTCAACCCTCTTTGTGCTTTAACTTTTTGACTCTAGTTTGGCCTAAAGCCTCGCCATGATTTGGCAGGAATTCTCCATTGACGCCGGGAGAGATAAAGATTGGGTTACGGATAAGAGACCTGGACGTGGGAGGACAGGTGAGTCAACGCTTATGTGCTTGCTCAGGTGCTCCCCCTCCTATTCCTGCTTCTGCTTTTGCTACTGCCATTCGTGTTTCTGCTTTTGCTTATGCTGCTGCCTTTGCCTTTGCCTTTGGGTAATATTTGCATAAAAAGGTCACTGGCATCCCATTGAGGAAGCACACGATGCTATCTGCGTGGGGCTGTGGCGAAGCCAGGAAGCAGCTCCGACCGCAGATTTGGTCAGCGTGTCAGCCGTCATTTGGGGATTTCGGCAGAGCGTGCTTTAAGGCGGAACTTGTTGTCAAATCGAACTGCGATTGTCTAGTCACAGCAGTCACTTGAATGGCAACGGAGACCGCCGTCGCTCTCTCTACGCTTTTGGTTATAAACAACAAAAGGCAATTTGCAAAACAGAAAAGCTGTGGAAAAAGACGGCTGACGGCTGATGGACAAGCACAAGCAGAAGCAGAGGAGTAACTAGGATACGAAGCCATTACGAAGCGTTATAGAAGGCATTGTTTCTCGCCATCCTGGCCATCTTCTGCTCCCGCTGCTCCTGCTGCCACAACAAATAAGATGCAGCGCGCACAAACTCCAAACTCTCGAAAGCTCCAGCAGAAAGGGTGGGTGCGCTTTCCTAGTCCTGCTAGGCTGCTGCTCGGCTCCTCTTGGCTGTCTGGCAGATTTCTGGATAAAAAGATTGACAGCGTTGATAGTCGAAATAATTAATTGAATGAAACTGCTACAACAAATGCCTTTAATTAGCGTCGGGTTTCGCTTTGCTTCTCGATTAACGGACACCCTCCCATCCATGGCGTCTCTGCCTCCTGTCCCAGACAATTGTTGTTGATCCCCGCTTTTGCCGCTGCTCAGGAGGTCCTTGAAATAAAAGTTACACGATCCTGATTTGAAGAGAGAGAAGAGGTGAAAGCTTCTCAGTGCATCGGAACTCTGAATGGATTTCGGAAATCTGAAAACACAGGAGTAGGCATGGTTCTGTTCCTCACCTCCTCGCCCTCGCAGTGTCGCGCGCATTTCCATGAAAATTATTCAAGCAGAAGGATATATGATAATTTCCGACGGAAGTGTAATCAAAAATCGCTTAGACAAGTGCTTGCCTTGACACTCCAAGTCCCCTGTGGGACGCTCAGACGCCCAGAGGCACAGGCACAGACCCAAGTGTACACACAGAGGGGGATACATGGGAACAATGATACATAAACTCCACGGGGATATGCATCTGGTTAAGCCGGATTTAAACCCCTCTCGGTCTTAGCACCTTCTATTAGACGAGGCGTTTTGCTGGTTACCTTCGTCATTCAACTTATTATAAAGGCAGATCAGGGTCTAAATAAGATTCCTTGGCGAAGTGATTTGCCAAAGTCCTCCTATGGTGTTGCATTGGTAGAATTGTGACCGTTTTATTAAAGGCTTCTTTAAAATTTACAAAATGTTAATTTTTTGTTATTAGTTTGGTTCATAAAAGCACAAGTTTCCCTGTGACGTTATGAAACGACAGGTTGCTTTTTATTAATTTAAACTAAATCTATTTTGCTCCGTTTGTTTAATTAATATACAATATAAATATTTGTGTTTTTAAATACTTACTCTTTAATAATTTATATATAATAATATAACTGATATTATAACCCGCCGGGCTATGCAGTGTCATAACCCTATAATCAAAGCAAGGGCACAGACACCCTTGCTTTGATTATTGTGGGATATTTTAATATCAGTTAGCTTAATGTGCATAGTATATACATAAATGTATATATCCATGTATATATTTAATGAAAGCAAGTGCCTAGAGGAGACCTAAAGCAAAGGCTTTTAATTCGCATTCGTAGAATGAACGAGGCTTTCAACCTTGGCTAGAATACTCCTCCAAAGATACTTACTCTGATAAACCTCTAAGTAAGTTAGTAATATATATTTAATAAGTGACAGATACTTCCGGCTAAGGAGGCTGAATATCAGAATACTTTCGTAAGAGGTCCGAGCCTTGCGTTCAGCCCCTAAGCCGGAGCCAGGCACTTCACTCAGGACGCACTCATGACGAGCACCCGAGCACGAGCCTGAGCCTGAGCCCGGCAGTTGACTGCTGACACATTGTGGCTAATGCTGTCGGCTCACTTCACCTTTTCGCCAGCTCCGCCTCCGCCTCCGCAGCCTCTGTCTGCCCCTGCGCGCATCCTGACATCCTGTGGCATTGGCAATCGGCTGGGTTTTCAGTTGACTTGAATGCGACAATAATGCCATTTGGCCAGGCCATATCGCCGACTATTTGCAGTGTGTTTTGTAGTCCTTCTTTCTTTCAGTCGGTTTTTGTGTTTTATTTTGTTGTATTTTTTGTTTTGTTTTACGAATAATCCGCTTTTGCCGGGCCTGAACCTAGTCAGCTTTTGTCCGCTTTCACACCAACGAAGTGGGAGTGGGAATGGTGATGGGTTTGGAGATGGGTTTGGGACTGGGGACTGGGAGGATGCTCTTTGTTTTCCGGTTTGCGCTTTTTCGTTCCATTTTCGCTTTCATTTTGGTGCAAACGTCCGAAAAACCAAAAGATTTTAATGCCATAAATTCATATTCCCATCATTCAATTGACAAATGGCCATATGTGGCCAGTGACATGGTTTCCTCCTGCTCCTCCTGCTGCTGCTGTTGCTGCCACTGCTGCTCCTTCTCTCCCCCTTTTTTTGTCCCATTGTTGCAGCAGCCGGAGATTTTTAACAGGATTTGCAGTGCATTTTAACTGAATAATTGATAAAATTTTGACACAAAAGTTTATTTAAGTGCAGAGCGATGGCATAAACGAACCACAACACAGGGCGGAGGACGCAGGACACGGGACATGGGGCACACTCTCTCTATCTCTCTCTCTCTCCCGACTGAAAGCTACTCATCTAGTCCTGCCACGTTGAGGCACAAGCTCTGTCGGAACAGGCCAAGGGATTAACTGTCAAGCCCGGCAAATGGGTGTGGCCTATGAATTGTTATTAATTAATAAGAGGATAACGCAAACTGGAAATGTTTTGTCTGAATCTCGGTCGCTCTGGCGGTCGGTTGGCTGTCGTCAGTCAGTCATTCAGTCATCTGACCGAGAGCAAGCCCTATCAAAGCCAATTGCCCAGGTTGTCCTCCTCCTCGTCTCCGTCCTTTGTCCTCCGCCTGTCGTTGATGTATGCATGATGCACACTGCCTGCAAAAATGAAATGTACAAAGTGGAATTGAAGTGGAATTATTCATGGGCTCTCGCTTCACCAGAAGCTGCTGCTGCTGCTGTAAAAAAAATGTGGGGGTAAAGGTGTTGCTGTGATATTCCTACTTCGCGATTGTTAGCTGGGGTTGATTTTTGGTGCCCTCCGGCCCGCCGGCAGGAAGAGCAACAGGAACGGCAGCTGGCGCTGGCGCTGGAGCCTGGCACAGGAACAGGATGAAGGCATCGCTGCCGCTAACGCTGTGTGCCGCTGCATTCCTCTGCTCCTGACAAAGCCATGTCAAAGCCAGCGACAACAATAACTTTGCCTTGGAAACAACTGATGGACTAGTGGCAGAGGCTACCTGTCCTGAAGGGAATTTCCTTCTTTTTTTTTTGTTGTATTCGAAAGTCAAAAAATCGAATTATCGAGGTTTTGAGTTCGAGTTCGAGTCGGAGTCGGAGTCAGGGTCCTTCTCCTACTCCCCTGTCGTGTCCCGAGGCCATGACAATAAAACAGTAAACACGGCCCCATCAATTCCGAGTTTTAATCTGCGATGACACTCGCACGACACTTGCCAGTGGAAGGGGTGCATATATAAGGGGGAGGAGGAGCTGGATGGTCAGTGGGAATGCCGCATTTAGTGGCTGTTAAAGCCAAATAGTTTGGCCAATTAGCTTTGCCTCCTCGAACCCACAATGGAATGAAACCATTCAATGAATTCAACTTGTCATATTTATGGCCATGTTTTTGGCCTGGACTGGGGACTGGGAGCAAGAGGGGACTGGGGGGACTGGGAGCAGCGCCAGTGGAGCATTTTTATCGCCAGGCAGCCATGCATCGTGCGTGTGCGTGTTGGTGCGTGTTTGCGCCTGTGTGCCCACTTATGTCATATGCATGTTTGACTACTTAAAATTCAATTGGCTCTAAAATAAATGATTGCCAAATATGTGCAGTGCCTGCTGATGTGGCCAGTCTTGTTGTTGCTACTGTTGCTGCTGCCGCTGTTGCTGCCTGCTGCCTGCCCCGCCCATTGTAACCAAGTGTCAATTGTCATGTGTCAAATTGTGGCATACAAATTAGGGTAATCAGTGTACAACAGTATGTTTGATTGCTTGCTTTATTTATGATTGTTTGCACAGCTCTGCGAGCCACACACAGAGACACCCCATAGTGTCCAGGTAAACACACTAGCCAGCAGCAGCAGCAGGAGCAGCAGCAGCAGCACCAGACGCTGTGTCGGTGGGTGTGTGTGTTGTGGCAGGGTGTGTGTGTGTGTGTGGACTGACGCACGACTATTTGCTCGGCATTTGTATAAATTGTCATTGGCATTGCCATAGAGGAGAGGGAGGTTTGAGTGCGGGGTGGGGGGGGCAGGGGTCCCAGTCTAAGATAATATAAGCTAAAGATGCATTACGCGCAGGCTTATTTTCTGCTAAGAACAAAACTATAGCAGTCTCAATGTTATAGATTTTAGAGGGGAAACCATGATTAAGTACAAAGTACTAAAAAAAATAAGGATATTGATTTCGTATCGATATTTAATACTTAAAAAATCGATACTCTAACGTAGGGATATATGTGCGACAAAAAGGGTATTCTGTCCAATATAATCCAAAAAACAGAAGATAAATAAGTAATAATGTTTGTGTATTTTACATAATAATCGATAATATCGGTAGTTAAACATTGAATGTAATTATTTTAGATTTTTGAAAATCTCTATATCAAAATTGTATCATATTTTCGATATAATGTTGATACTGTTTTGGCATCTATCGCGAAAATCGATGTATATTTATTTTAACATTAGGAAATATCCGCATTAAATCAATATTTTCTTTGAAATTAAATAATTCATTAATTAAATAAAGTTTTTTGTTTATTTCGATAATATCGATATTTTAATGTTAAGTGCAATATATTTTGATATATAAAACTTCTATATATCGATATATATATAAATTTTCAATATGATATTGAGTGCGATATCGATATCTATATTCGTCTTGTCCCCTTGTCAATATCAAACCCTAGCTGATAATTGACAAAGTCGTCCTGGCGTTACTCATCTTATAGCTTATGCATATGTTTCACACCAAACTTCCTGCTTTCTAGCTTCCTCATGAGATCTCCCAAGGACCACTCACTAATTACTTTTACTGGGCTAAGCTGGCACCACTTGCTCATAGAGGCAGGGCCTCATTATTTTCTACAAACTACCCAAAATCCAAGAGGCAAATCCAAATGAAAACAAGTTAAAATATTATGAATGCATAAAGGGAAAGGAGGCAGGAATGAGGATGGGTATGGGGACTGGCACAGGGACAGGGACTGGGGATAGGGACTGGGGACAGGCAATCCTTGGACCGGATCCGGATACGGAGCACAATTAACATGTGCGGCAGGCGGAGAGGCCGCCCGAGGGGGAGGGAGGCCAGTGTGGGCGTCGTCTCAACTTAAATTTTAACCCGGACCGGGATACAAAGGTCTTTTTGGGACACACACACACACACACTCCGAACACACCCTGCACACACACAGCAGCTGCAAAAAGTGGCCGCAGCTTTTAACAATACACACAAGTGTGTCTGTGTGTGTGTGTGGGGCGTGGCGCCTTTTTGTTCACATTTCGCCTAATGTTTTTCCTGGGCCTTTGTGCAAGGATCGTCCATAGTCCGTGCTACCACCTCCCGGGAACAATTGCAGGCCAACAGCAGCTGCTACTGCTCCTGCTGCTGCTGCTGCTGGCAAGGACAATTAGAAGGACCCAAACCTCCACCATGTGTGTGCGTGGCAGCTTGCTCGGTCTCCTAATGAAGGCGCAAAAATTATGAACTTTGGGCAAAGATGAACACGCTTTTAATTTATAAATACGCTGGGCTCCGCCTGGGCCGAGACCGAGGCAGAAACAAAGGACGAACGGGGTCATGGAGCACTCTGAATAATTTACAAGTATGCTGGCGAAACTTTAATCGGGTTTTCAGCCGAGCCGAAAGCCACACCTGAGCTGCTGGCCAGATCGCACCTGGGCCAAAGGGATTCTCCCAGAATTCGTTTCAAACTGCCAGCAGCAGCAACACGTGGCTCCCGCGGTGAGCCAGCAGCAGCCACGTGTTGCTCCTCCAGGCAAAAACGTAAACAAACCGCCCACTTGGAGCCAGCCAGGCCGCCACTCGTCGAGGTCGAGTGCTGCCGAAGCAGCGACGAAGCGGCGACGAGCCAACAGCCAACCGATGTTTGAGTGAAACTCGCTCGGCTCCGAGCTGCCGTTCGGGGCGAAAGCTTTTGCGAATCGCATCGAATCGGCCGAATCTCGGCTATGGCTATGGCCATGGCTATGACTATGACTGTGGCTGTGGCTGTGCCTGTGACTATGGCCAGAAATTCCGGCAAGAAGTAACTCTGCCGCCGTCAGTTGCTGTGCCAGCGTGTACGAGTGCGGTTCGGCGGCCGCTCGCTCTCAACGGGTTTCCTAGATATTATTCCGATATTCCGCTTTCGATTTCGATTTTCGTTTCGAAAGAATTGTTTTCCAGTGCTCATTATTTTTACATGTGTGTCTGTGGTCTTGCAGAGTATTATTATCATTATCATTATTATTATTGCCCCGAGCAGACTGTAAAGTCTCGGCCAAGAAACTTGTGAAGGTCAGCGCCGCGTCGACGTCTTCGCGATCGCCTCTTGTCTCTGCGAGTGTGCGGAGTGTGTGTGCCGAGTGTGTGTCGTAATCGCAGTGGGAGGTCTTATTTTTTCTTTGTGGCCTCTGATCTGGCGATCGTGCAAAAGGGAATTCTCCAAACGACGGCAGCTAAATTCTAGGGCAACAGTACGTATACGTGATGTCGATCAGCGGGGTTCTTGTTGTGGTTTTAAATGGACTTTTAAAACAAAAGTATACAAAATATTATATCACTTATTAATATAGTTAATAGAGTGTGTTTCTTGGGTTATTTCTTTATTTTTTGAAGGCCAAAAAAGGCTTACAGTTGAAGGAAAACAGTGCGTATACGTAATGTTGTACCTCCAGAAAGACTTTTGAAAAACAATTCTTAATATTGTAAGGAGTGTGTTTTTTAGTTTCTTTTATTTAATATTATTATTAATTAAATCATTTTTCTTGGTAAAAAAAAAGTTAAGCTGTAAGAGTATTCGTACATATACGAGATAATATGCTTAGTGGTATTTGTACCAGTTTAAAGGCAGTTAAAACAAGAAAGGAAGCCAACTGCGGGATGCCGAAGTTTATATATCCTTGTAGTTTGAAAATCGATCATAACTCAGCCAAAAATTCTTGATTTGCAATCGGAAAGCTGTTATATGCTTTTGTTATTAGGTTAACTAGCATCATAAATTTAAAATTTTAAAAATTAAAATTATTGGTGATTTTTTGAAAATTTTGACGATGTAACCCCTTATAAAATTTTAAGAAAAACTCGGCTTTAAATGCTGATCAAGAATATATGTGATTTATAGGTTCGGAAACGACTTCTTCACTCTGTTGCAAGCTTATGGGAATATTTTTATACCCTGCAACAAATTAAAAATGTATAAACAATATATATTACTTATATAGATAATAGAGTATTTTTTAAATTTAATATTTAACTATTTTCATTGGTAATAAGCGCGTTAGGTTGAAGTTTGACAGTGCGTATACGTGATGTGTTTCGGAATCTTCCTGAAGGCAGTTAATAATTATTGTAGGCAAATTGTTTTTAATAGTTTATCTATTTCTTAATACATGGCTTATACTAATAAGCCAAGTTTAAAGTTCATAAAAAACGTCTATATAAACATGATCCTCAGGTTATTAATACCAAAAAGACAGTTAGAATACAAACAAAATATATTAATAACTAATTAAATTAATAAATTAGCAATGCTAGGGTGTTTTCTTAATTTATTAATGGTTTAAAAACGCCTTAATTTGACGGGTAACAGTACGTATACGTGATGTGTCACCTCCTAAAGTCAGTAAAATAATGTTTAATAGATAGTGTGTGTTTTTTTATTTCTTAATTTTTATGTGTAAATAATAAGCCTAATTGTAGGGCAAATAAAGCCTGGAAAGGCTTTGAGCTAATCAAGTTTTTATTGTTATTTATTATTGATAATTTTTTACATATATATCTGTATTTATTCGTAATAATTGCTATATTATTATAGTATTTTTTTTTATTTAATTATGTGGGAATTATTATGTTTTGTTTGTTTATTTACATTTGTTTGTTGATCTTTTGTTGTATTTAGTTGCTTATATTTATTTACTTCTTTTATTTTATTTCCTTATTGTTTCCCTGTATTTATTGGCATTTCCCTTTGTATTTCGTTCTAAATTAGTTTTGTCTTTACTTCCTTATATTATTGCTTATTGTTTTAAGCACTTATTTCCTTACCTTTGCTGTTGTATTTATATTTAGTCTGTGCGTTAATTTCTCTTCACCCAATTGAGGCGTCCAGCCAATCTGGAGGCTTGCCAACTTATTTATGTATCTTTTCTCAGACGAACAAGTGTGTCAATTAATTGGTTCATGTTTTCTTTTTTTTTTAACTTTTGCTTATTAAAAGGGTTTAGGGGAAAGTATATCTAAGGTCTCGCCTGCTTAGCCTTTGTCCTTAATTTCCGCCTCATCTGTGAGCCACATCTGGAGCCCCCGGCGAGGGTTCGTTCGCATTAGTTTATTCGCAGGAGCAAAGTTTGGGGCTTTACAGTCCTGGCTGCGTCCCCTCGCTTACGCATGATTGGAATAAAAATGTCCTGCAGGCGGCAGCAAGGACATAACAATATATACATGCGAGTACAACAATGACAACAAGTGTTGTCTCTACGAGCGCCATTAAGTGTGGCAACTACAACGACTCCCGACTGCCGACTGCCGCTTGCCGCTTGCCGCCACCTTCCACACACACAAGACACACAACATGAAATTGTTGCAAAATATGAAACTGCTGTGCCGTAGCTGGAGCTGGAGCAGGAGTCGGAGTTGGAGTTGGAGCATTATCCTCGAAACCACGACCTAGGCTGGGACCCGAACCCTTGCTGTAGCTGTAGCCCCTGCCCTTGTCTGGAACGTGCCCCGTTACGCTGGCGGTAACCCTTTGAGCCAAACCACATATGCATATGGGTCCCGGGCCATGTCTGCCTCCGTGTTGTGTCTCTCCTTGTTGATAACTTAATAGCAGGACAATGCAATACTTTCCATTTACGAGTTCATTTCTATAAGCCGGCCGGGGAACTAGGACTGGGCCTAGGTCTGGGCTTTAAATTAGAAGAAGGGTTTGTTTCCTGAGGAGCCTGAGCCTGAGCCTCTGCCATGATCTGTGAGTCGCAGCAAGTGCGACTTTAGCGCCACTTGAAGCCACTTACTTTTGAGCACTTCCTGCCAGTAATTTCCAACGAATATCACAATGTAAACGGAAAGCCAGCAGCAGGCAGGCAGTCAGGCAACGTGTGTTGCTGCTCCCTTCCTTGGTCGTGACCAGGCCAGGGAAAAGCATAAAAACGTGTGCCAGTGGCAGCAACAAAATTAAGCGAGCGGTGGCGGCAACTTTGCTGTAACGTGCCGTACGTGATGCTCCTCCAACTCCAACTCCGAATGAGGACTCCTGTCCTGATCCCACTGCCATCGGACTGTCTGCAGATACTAAATCAACTTCAACTCTCGGGGCAAGCATTCTGGGAGCACGATCCCTGCTCCCGGACATGGACATACCCCGGCGTCTGTGACTCTGGTTACAGCTGCTGTCCTGGTCCTGGTTCTGGTTCTGTTTTTGTCCATATTCTAAAGTAAATAATACAATTTGAGTGTGTGGAGGCAAGTTTTGCCTGCTAATTGGGCAAGGACACTGGTTCACTAGGATTTACTCCGAAATGGAGCTGAAATTAAATGCATTTTTCAAGGGGCAACCCCAAAGATTCCTCTTTGCAGTTTGTGTATTTAAATTAATTCCATTTCCTCACTGGCATCTCCTCCTGATTTTGGTACAGATCACAAAATCCTTTAGCCAAATGGCCACTGTTCTGTGCTCTTCGCCACTTAGAATGCACTAAACTGGACTATAAACAATTGAAGTAATGGCCAAAGCGGCGCAGACTGTATAAACATTATAATAAAAAAACAAACCAGAAAAGAATATAAGAATATAAACAAAAGCAGAGATCGGTGCGAGTGGAAATTAGAGAATGGAGATCGTAAAATATATATTTACGGGCCATTAGTCAGTGTACACATGTGGTCTCAGATCTGGGTTCCCTCGAGCAGAGCGGTCTGATCATCATCATTCATAGCCGAAGCGAAACGGAACGTACATATAATAAAAATAAGTTTGCCGCCGCACGAGCTGTATTATCTATACAGTTATTTATATATTTTTATTGAGAGCGCGCTAAATCCATATATTTTTATTTTTTTTTTGGTTTGATGCTCGCGAAACGAAAGAGTCTGCTAGTTGACGAGAGATTGATGACCAGTAAGGAGGCAATGGAGCCCAATTTTAGACACACTTGTCCACTTGTACACATCCGGTTAGGTGCTGCATTCCATGAGGCGGGACTTTACCTTTAAAGCCCCTGTTCCAGTGATTACCTTTGACATCAGATTGCCTGGGGAAAAAATATAATTTACTTGCTCTCTCTTACTCTAGAATTACTTATTTATTTATTTATTTCATGAGCCTCATGAGCAAAAAGTCTATAATTTATTCATTTATGACTTTTTATTTTATTCATTATGATTTCTTTTGACAGAATGGTTTAATAACACACTGCCGCACACACTCGCCGGGCTCATGCATGTAAATGCATTGCATACAGAGACGCCCACACAGCCATGCCCACATCCCCATCATCATCATCATCCTCATCCCCATCTCCATTCCTGGCCACCTGCATGCACATAAATGTACGTAGCTGCAGGCATGCATAATTGAAGAGCTGCACGTGTGAAGTCGCCAACAGCTGACGCCACTAAAGTCATCAACTGGCGCAGTTGCAGTTACAATTGGACCAGGACCAGGACCAGCATCAGCATCAGCATCAGGAGCTGTAGCTGTAGCTGTAGCTGTAGTTGGAGCAACTTTGTTGGCTGCTCGGTGCTTCCAGTGAAGGCTAACCTGCAACAGCCTGGTGCATATTTTATAGTGGCAGTCCACAGTCCAGACTACGTCGAGTGTGTGGCGACACATTACCCTTTTGCAGGGCAGATTTATGGTTATCCAAATACGAAGACATCCAAAAGACCAGACAGGGGGACATCTGCTCGTTATGGTAGAGCCAGCTCGCGTCTCAATTTGAGGGAATACTATTTAGGGGTTCTTAGTTACTTTGGAGTTTCAAAGGAAATGTTTATATGTATCCTAAAGATAATTTCCTTAATGATCTTTTAAAGAAAAAATATTTAAACTAGAGTAACGATTGACAAAGAATTGCTTTGTGACAGAATGTTGTTCTCTGTGTGACAGCTGGACTGACCACTTGTTTCGATCGCCTGACAGCCAACAGACTGACAGTCAACTCACGGTTTAATTTGAAGTATTACTTAATTTTTAAGATTCTGATAACTTAAGAGTTACGCTGAAATTATAACATTTCATCTTAAAGATTTATACAATTTCATTTACTGATCTTAAAGCAAAAATGTTTAAGCGGTAGTAAAACTCGACAAAGAGTGGCTTTTTGACAGTTATTCTTAATTTTTCTTTGACAGCTGGACTGTCCACTTGTTTTGATCGCCTGACAGGCTGACAAACGAGCTGCCCACTCGTTCCGATCGCTGGTCTAATAAAGTTGTCATTAACCTTTTCACCGATTTAGCAATTTTCCTGGCAATTTCGTTTTCGGCTCTCATTAAAACGTGTTAATCACATTTTTTGCCCATTAAAATGTCAACATTTTTGGCTTTAAAATGCAGAGCCATGACGTCGTGGGGGGATTGGAAGTAACCGCAGTGGCAGCCGCATTCAAAGAACATCACAATAGGCACCGAAAATCGTTTTATTTTAAATGCCGCTTTCATTTTCGTTTTCCTTTTCCCGTTTTTCTCGTTTTCCCCCGCTTTCGCGTGAATTTTTCTGCTTTTAATATTGACTGTGCGCTGCGCTGGCATCGCTCCATGGGGTCGCAAGTGCTTTTATTTCCTGCAAATATATATATACATTAACCTACAGCTGTATGTAGCGTAAACCCTTTGCCAACAATTGATGATAAAAGAAGTCCAAAGTGACCCCCATTTGACATTAATATTTCCTTTTCTTTGCTTTGACATATTCCATAGAGATCTGGATCGGGCTTGTGATCGGAAGCGGTAGCGGTTTCGGGATAGAGATCCACCTTCCCCAGTGACCATGACCTGCTCCTGGAGGACGACGGCGTCTGCAGTGCATTAGCTCAGCAGCAATGTTGGCCGGCGGCAGTAGTGGTGACAGCACTGAATACGGACCAACCTTGCGGCGTCTGCCAGCAGCAACCGCCAGCAGCAGCGACGAGGCAGGCAGGCAGCACCAGCAGCAGCACCGGTTATCGGTTGGCACAACGCCCAAGCGGCCCCAAACCCACCGTCCTGGCTCGGGCCCCGGTCCAATGACAGCCAGCAGCAGTAGCGGAGCCAGCGGAAACGGACACCACACCAGTGCCTCGGGAGCTGCCTCGGCAAAGGGCAGCAGCAGCGGCGGCGCCATGACGACGGTAATAGCAGGAGCCTCCTCAGGTAAGGCTACGGTCAGTCATGGTCATGGCCATGTGGCAGGACGTAGCGATAGAGGAGGAGGAGGAGGAGCACGCAGCACTGCTGTCGCAGCTGGAGCCCGCTCCAATGTGGACGTGGGCTTTGTGGGCGGCATTGAAACCTATCTGGGCCTCATCGGCTGGCGAAAGAAGTGCCTGTACACGCTGCTCCTGCTGCTGATGCTGCTCATTATCACCAACCTGGTGCTTACTCTCTGGATACTCAAAGTGATGGAGTTCTCCACGGTAATTGATAGCGGTTTCCCTCTCTCTAACTATATGCCTAACTCTCCTGACTCTTCTAACGCTCCGATTTTCCCCGATTTGATTCCAGGAGGGCATGGGTCAGCTCAAAATCGTGCCTGGCGGCATACAGCTGTCGGGCCAGGCGATAATTATGGACATGCTGCGCGCCTCCACAATCCGTTCGCGGCACGGCCAGCCCATTTCCATAGGTGAGTGCGATGTGGGGTGTCTGGTGTCGTCCGCCCAGGGGCGCTCGATTAGGCGCAAACATCCATCCCGATACATCCCGATACACACACGTAGTGCCTGCTCCCCGCCCATTAATATTCATTTCATAAATTTCTACTTTTCACGCTCCTGATGAGCTACCGGGGGTTTGGGGTCTATCCACCATCCACCGATGAATGTCAAAGTCACGGACGGTGACTGGACTGAATGGGGCGCGCTGCCCCGGCGCATGTTTAATGAACTGCACTCGGCCGCTATTATGCAGCCTCCAAGGAGGAACCCAGCCGGTTCCATTTGTTCACCTGCGCTGGAGGGCAGTGCGTCGCCGAGCTTAAGCATTCATGGAGCAGATGACGTAGGTGGGGCCAGGGGGAGACATGGACCACGACAAATGTGTGCCGTTGCCCGTCAAGACATAAATCAGCAGATACAAGGTTGAGGCAGGAAATCAGAGACGCTAAGCGTCGGCAAATGAGATCGTTGCTGGGTTGTTTCCAGCTCCTGCTCCTGGTCCTAGCTTGCCACAACCAAGATGTACAATTACAGATAAACCATATGAAAGCAGGTCCAAAGAAGACGGATGCGATGGCCCAGGGACCTTCGTCCTGCATGTGTTGACAGGAAAATGCTATCAAGGAGCAGGTAGCAGGGCAGCAAGTGGAGCAGCGATAAGCAGCAGCAGCAGCAGCAGCCGCAGACACGCACGCGGAAGTGGGTAGAGTTGGCGCGTCGAAGGGAGCGCCGTGTGCCGTGTGTGTGCCGCGGACACTGACGACGACGACTGCGGTGGCCCAGCAGGAGGAACGCGCGATGGCGCGATAGCTGATAGCTTGTGGCTGATAGCCGGGAGAGCGATGGCTTTGGCGGCAAGGGATTTGATTTCCGTTTCCGCTGCTGTCTGCTGTCTGCCGTCTTTCAACTATCTTAACCAAGCTGCAAAGGACCCAACACAACGGGGCGCCATGTGTCTCCTTGTGCCTGCCTGTGTGTGTGTGTTTTGTGGTTGTGTTTACTTATTTATATTGCAATTACTGCTAAAATTACCCGCATTTGTCATACAAACACTTGGATTAATTTCCCTCCTCGACGAACAAACACTCCGCTAACCCCCCTGAACCTGCACCCTGGCAAGAACTGCTCCTAAATCTGTCTCTGCTCTCTCTCTGCATTTCTATTTCCATTCCAGAATCATCACGTAATTTTTCAATCAATACACGTGACCCGAATGGTTTGATTGAGAATCATTTATTCCTGGGACACGACAAGTTCGAGTGCCTCTCGGCGGGATTTCGCATCAACGACACCAATGGCCGTAGCCTGTTCTCGGTGAACCGGAATGAAGTCACCATCGGAGCCCACGCCTTGCGGATCGACGGCGAGGGCGGTGCCGTCTTTCGGGAGTCCGTGCAGACGCCGCATGTACGCGCCGAGCCGGGACGGGAGCTCAGGTGAGTCCTTGAGATGGCTTTGCTAAGGCGGAGGCAGAGGTACGGTTGGGAGCTGATGATCCTGGCTGGCGATGCCCAATTAAAGTAAATGAAATCGAAAGCCAATCTCCTGCAGCAGCCACGCTCGCTGCACGGGTGTACACTCGCCGCGGCGTTGGCGGTGTTGAAATTCAATGAGTGTAATAAATTTTTCAGGCACCGGCCACCACGAGGGCAGGGGGAAATCTGAGAAATAAAAAATTAAAAGCAAACACTCAGTTGCCGCGCGTCACCTTTTGCGGCAACAAAACAAAAATAACAACCCGCCACAACAGGGGTCCCTGCCTGCAACTGCAACCTGCAACCTGCCACCCGCTTAGGAGCCGCCCCTCTGCGAGGTGTCGCTATTCAGCTCACTGAGTCCGGAGTCCATAGCCCGTAGTCCGTTGTCCGCAGTCCGGACCTGGTCTGGCCTGGGGAGTGAAAATATTTATACACATTTGTCTGAATGTACACAAACGGCGGCAGTGAATTAAAAAGCGCTAAAGGGGCCAGACCTTTTTTCCTGTTTGGCTAACGCCGAACGGGGAGAGGGACTGCGACTGGGACTGGGACTGCCACTGCATTATGCAACCTGCAACCTGCCACTGACCATCCATCCATCCATCCATCCATCCATCCGTCCAACCCTGCTGTCAGCGTGTACCGTGCGGTGGGAGTCCTGTTTGTCCATATGAACCATTAACAGGATCGGCGGCTTGTAATAACATTTTCATTGACAAATTTGGTGATAGCTCTGGCCCGTCCTGTGTGTTGGTTCATGAAAATGACAAATTGTGTGGCAAAAGGAGGCAGTCAGGATGAGCAGGATGGCCGGGATGGATGGCAGCGATTTCAAATTGAAATTGCAATGTTTTTAAATCAGCCGTACCTCTGCCAGAGCGACTTTCCGTTTCATTAGGCAGACAGGCAGACATTCCGATGGTTACTAACCGAGGTGGTGGTGGTGGTGCCTCTGTCCCCTGATTTAATTACAGACTCGAATCGCCCACCCGGCAATTGGAGATGACGGCGGCCAAGGACATCAATTTGCAGTCACGAGCTGGTGGCATTGAAGTCGTGGCCCTCGAGGATGTCAAGTTCCGAGCCCTGGACGGAAGCGTAAGTATGATTGCCAAGGTGGAGGAGGTGGAGGAGCAGCATACTGCTCCAGCTGGAGCTGATCGAAGAGCTCTCACATCACCTGTATCTCGTTTCTGCTTCTTTTCTTCTCTCTGACAGCTCCGCTTGGAGTCCTCCAAGATCCTAATGCCCAACCTGCGTACGGCCCAGCCGCCCATACTGGGCACTGCCCAGAGCCGGGATCATATGCACCGGGTCTTCCAGCTGTGCGCCTGCTCGAACGGCAAACTCTTCCTGGCGGCGCCGCACTCGATTTGTGCGGGCGATGACTCGACGGTTTGCAGATGATTGCACGGCTTCCAAGACCATGTCCCGCAGCGAGGCTCATGGAGGGTCTAGGGAGGATCGTGCATCGTGCATCGTACATGTTGAATTATTTATACGCTAACTGTAACATAGAGAACATAACTAACTAGTGGCAGACAGACTCACACACAGATATGATTAACCAGGAGACGTGACCCGGAGGATTCGAAGAACAAAATCAAGAGCTTCTTAGACACTTGGATGTTGTGTACTAGTAAATAAACTACTAAACCACACAGAGACATAGGCATATCCCCCATAGACGTATACTATAGCTGCAGGCATACATACATATATGATACTCACACAGTCCTGGGACTCCGATGAAACTGTCCAGAGTTAGAACCACTTCCCTCACACCCAGATGATGTATATAAACCCATAAAACATCCCTTAATGTACGCTCTCGTGTAGATAATCTCGCAAAGATCAGCATGTATCGGCATATCTAGTCTATAACCCGAGTAATATTACAACAAAACAAATACGAAGACAATGAAATATCATCCAATGAATCGCAAGAGCTATAACACTCACACGAATGCAATATGAATATCAGTATATCAGAAATATGGATAAAGGATAATGGATACTATGGATATGAATATGAATACTAAATAGAGTTGAACCTGCAAGTTGCCGTTGAATTTGTCAAGTGCGAGTACACTGATATATAGATATATATAATATATAAAATATTAAATATAATAAATAATATATACGATATAATACAATAATATTTAAATATATAAAATAAACAACCAAAGCAAACAACTAGATAAATGTATATGTATGTAAACACAATAATGAGATGGCTTTCAGTTGTTGATTCTTGTTGTGTTTCCTCTCTTTTTTTTTAGCACGATTAGGAGACCTAATGTTTATACTGAAAGTGGGATATACGAACGATGTCTTTATATAAACACATATATTGTAATACGGCAAAAGATAATGATACTAAATAAACAAAAGCAAAACTGAATCGAATTCTAAGCAAGGCCAAAGGCAAGGGCCAGGACACATCGTATCCTGTCCCTGCAATTGGTTGGACCCTGCGGATTTTTTATTCGACAGCCGGGATTGTGCGCACTTTTTACGGCCAAAGCGCTCAAACGAGCGGCTCAAGCCGAGTGCTCTCCTCGGCGTTGGTTAACGCCTTCTTCTAGTCGCCACTTCAATCTGAATCTGAAACTGAAACTGAACAAGTGCCTTGTGGGTGCGCGTCTAACCGCGACGCTGATGACTCCAAGTCAGACCTCATCGTCGTTGTCGTCATCGTCGTTGTGGGAGTTACCGACAACGACGACGACGACACACGACGGACTCCTCGGGGCTGGCGAAATTGAGTTATTCTCCGAGCCTCCGTCCTGTGCCATTGCTTTGAGCCAAAAGTGAGCTTGGTGCAAAGCTTTGAAAGCTTCTCCCCTGCTGCGACTCCAAGGCGGGAGAGTGCATCAGCCATCCTGGCCAAGTGCAGGGCTCCCAATTAACAAACGCAGCTGGACTGGCCTTTGTCCCTCCATCACTTAAGGACCAGATTGAATACGCCAGCTTGACCCTTTCACGTGGGTAGCGCCAGGAAAGGGTTCAAGTTTAGTCACCACAGATCCCAGATCCACTTTGGATTCTGGAGTTGGAGATGGAATTCGAGTTGGAGTGGGTAAAGTTCGGGTGACACAACACACACACTCCGGACGTTGTATTTAGTATTCCATTAATATTCTAATAGGCGCTTTTGTACTTTTCTCTCCTCATCATTGGCTACCGAGGGGAGTGTGGAGCGCAGCGTGTGTGTGTCGCTCTTTTTGTCATCCATACGCCCCGTGGTCCCTGACTACTATGACTCCATGTGTGTGCCAGTAATCACATAAAATTTTCTAATTACCACACTAACAAACACACGTCGTCCCTCGAAACTGTCAGGCTAGGAAGTAACTTTCGCGAGTCGCGTGGCCTGACGACGCTTCTAGCTGCTGCCTTTCACCTGCCAGGATATCTACCGCTCCTGCTCCTGCTCCTGGCTCTGCTCCTGCTCCTGCTCCCACTCCTGCTCCTGTGCGTTATAGCTTTGGGCCCTGAGCACATGCATAGTTTAAATTTCAATGCATAACTCAACTGCTCTGCCTTCGACCTGTCTTAAGCCGTCCTAAAATTTAAATGAAAACACCTTGCGGCGCCATATGTGAGCGGCCATAAATTCAGCACAGGCACAGGGCCCGCCTAGCAGCCAGGACCCAGGACACGGGACTCACGACTCACCCTCAGCTAGCAAAGCGTTAATGGCAGGACCCAGGGAGCGGGTTGGACGCAACAGTTAGTTAGTTAACGGTATCTAAAATGGGTGTAAACCTGCGCCAAGCTGACAAATTAAGTATGCATGAAAGTGGCAGCGACACACACACCCCATCCACACACACATGCCGACATGCCAGCACACACACACTTAAGGGAGAAAGCATTTCTTTAACGTTGCAGTTAATAGGATTTGGCTGGAGAGTGGAATCAAATTAATTGTTTCATTTGTTTACAAAACGCTCTCCAGCTCTCGGAGTCATTGTTGTTGCAACACTGTTGACAGCGCCGCGCGTGTGTGTGGGGTGTGGAGGGTGTGTGGCATGCGTGTGTGCACGTCCTTGGGTACAGGTGTGCTAGTGTGCGAGCCGGGGATCTTTAGGTGCATGCCTTAACTGACGTTTAAGTGGGCAATTAGGCAAAACTGTGTAATGTTTTCATCGTTAAGGACGTACGTGGCTCTGCCAGGAGTCGTGCCCAGCTCTGGATTTGGCGGTCGGTGGAGGCTTCACCCACTCACCCACTTCCTGGCCAGTTACTGATTATTTGCTAGCTCAAAGGGATGCTGCATTGATCCTGGATCCTGGGGCTAACCCTTCTCTCCCCGAACCTCATATTTCTGGTCTGGCCAGAGGTCTCTCGTTGCATTGTCATCTGAGTATTTATTAACTTATTACATTACACACATCCCTGCTCAGCTGAGCAGCTGCAGTACTGCCAACCCGGAATCCTGCAGTCTGGGAGCCTTGGAATCCTGATATCCTGACACCTGGTCCTGCTTCATTTAGTTACAGTCAGAGGCAGAGGCAAAGCCAAAGGAGGCCCATGACCGCACTTACTTTACGGCTCTCAGGCGCAGATCCGGACCAGGGACCATCCACATTTCCGTCTTATCTCCGGGCACGGACTCCGGCACGGGTCCGGGTCCAAGCAACTAAACGAATTTATGTCGTAATGAATGTCAGTTGCCACACATATCTCCGTGTCTATCTGCGCTTTATGCACAGTTCAGCACTTCTTTCCGTTCATGTGAGTGTTCGTTCGGTGGCCCGCCAGGATCTTGATGTGCCTTGCCTGGCCGCCATCCCCATTGCGTTGCGGGGTAAATTTAATAGTTATTCAAAGCATTCGGAAGCCGTTCGAGGCAGTGGAGCAGCCAAGCAGCCAAGCAGCCAGACCCAAGGACAGAGACTCGCCGCCATCGTTTATAAAAATGTTTCTGCATTTTCGCGGGGACCAGCTTATCGGCGAAAGTTGGGAAAGTTGATTAGTTGCAGCTCCGCCTCAGCAGCTAGGCCTAGGAGGGGGAGTTGCTGCTAGAATTGCTGCTTGAGTTACGAGCTGTTCACTTCGTGCTTAACATGGTCTTCCCACTCCCCTGAGGCGAAGGCTGGCCCGGCTCCACCCCCTTCCCCGGCAGAGCAGGAGTATCTGGGACTCGTCCGTGTATCCTTTCGCGCGCAGCCTTTTTTTTACGAGCTGTTACCGGTCGTGCCCGCTATGCGCGAGTGCGTGTTAACAGGCAATTAAATCCGAATTACACTTTGCTCCTTTTTGCAGGCAGCCACACACAGCTACACACAGCGTGTGTGTGTGCCTTAAACGGCAGGTGTGCCGAGCGCCACGCTCCCCGGCGCGATAAGACTGGCGCAAAGTTCAAGAAGTCAGTGTGTGTGCGGCCAGGTCCTGGCCCGCGGACCAATTAAAGATAAATTTTAATTGCCGCCACTGAATGGAGATTTATGCTGCGGGCATTAACCAGCCGAATCGGCTCTCGGCTCTAATTGAATGGAACGCGGCACCCTCTCCGTCCTCCGTCAATAAATTCGATTATTCGCCAAAAGGTCGAGAGTCAGCACTTGCTTTGGGAATGTCAAAAGGCGCTAAGCCGCAAAAAGTTAGCCCAATTGAATTTTGGTAACCGCTGGAACAAGGACAGGCACGGGGCAGGGACAGGACATCAGGCAAAACAAACAGAGTCCCCATAAGGTGCTCATACTTTAGTCAAAAACTCAGTCTGGCAAATAGATTTTATGTCTGCACTGGCAAAAATTCTCCCTTAGTTCAAGGCAAATACATTTTCCCAGCCTTTTGCTGTAGATATTCAATAGAACTCATTAAAAAAGTGTGATTACGCCAAAGAAATAAAATATTAAGGTAAATCCCTAAAACTTCTTGTAGTGCTCTTTGACTTTGAAAGATTGAAGCCTTGTTTCTGCCTACAACAACTACCATTTTTTTATGTGTATATATTTATTTTTATACCCTTTCAGGGTATTATAATGTCAGTCAGAAGCTTGTTACGCAGTGAAAAAGTCATTTCCGACCCTATAAATCATATATATTCTTGATCAGCATTAAAATCCGAGTCGATCTAGCCATGTTTGGACGAAAACAAATTTTTATAAATTTTTTCCAAAATTTGATAAGGGGTTACATCGTCCAAATTTTCAAAAATTAAAAAAAATATATTGTTTTTTAAATTTAAAATTTACAATGCAGATTTTTTACTCAATTAAAAACCAGCAAAAAAAAAGCTTTCCGAATTGAAATTAATGCATTTTCGGCCGAGTTATGATTGATATTCTGCAACTGCAAGGGTATAGAATTTTAATTTATTTCTTGTTAAAAATATTTTTTTTTTTTTGTTTAAGAGTTGCCGTTTGTAAAAATGTTGGGAGGTCTCAAAATAAATAAGCCCTTTTTCGGTTCTTCCTTGTTGGCCATCCATTCACCCTGCGCAATCACAAGGACTTTAAGTTGATCACCAAGAAGTGGAAGCGCCAGGGCCCATATCCCGATGAAGGCGAAGTGGACTATGAAGAATTACCACAGGCTAGGAAGCCATACAGACGATAACGAATGGCAAGTTGCAAAAAAAAAAAAAGAAAAATAATATAAATATTTAAATAAATAAAAAAAAAAATAGAAAAGAAAATAAACGTTACGAGAAAAAATGAGATGTTGACTCCAAAGCAGGTCAATATGGAATGAGTCCGGTTGCTTCTCTTTATATAGGGACCAAGTGGCGAAGTGTGGCTGTGCTTCCTTCTGACGCGTTTTCGATAGCTTCCGATAGTTGCCAGAGCTGCCTTCTCGATTCTGATAACTAGTAATGGAAACAAACTGGAACTTATCGGATTTAAAATTTGAAAACTCTGCGGAATTCCACGAAATCCATTCCATATTTCCATATTTCATATATACTCTGGATCTCTTTGGCAAAAATACGTGCTTTTAAGGAGGAAATACAAAAGAATTAAGGTACCAAAAGTTAGGTGGAAACATTAAGGCTTCGGCAGCTTCAACAACCTGGAAAAGCAATCCTTTAAAAAGTTTTCAGGTTGTTTTACTTTTCTTATTGATGTCAAGTATTATCTCGTGTGCTGTTCGTGTCAAGTGTGTCGGGAGAGTTCCTTAGAAATTCATCAATAAATTTTGGAGTTTATAATTTTGGAGCAGCATGTCGAACCAGCGCACCTTGTTCACCGCCAATCTTTCGGAGAAAGAACTCAAGCACCAAGGCGATCGCTTGTTCAAGGCTCGCAAGTTTGGCGATGCCATAAAGAGCTACTCGGCGGCGCTGGTAAGTTTTTTATAAGATTTATATATGATTTAAGTAGAACTCGTAGAGGAAATTAGTTTCCGAGTCCAAGTATTTTAGCGGAAAGAGAATTTAATTTTATTTTTGCATTTATCTTGAGCATACAAGTATTTTCCTTACATATTTACAAATTTGTCCTTACATTTTCCTTGAGTTCATTTTGACATATGGAAGAAACTAGAAATATGAATATATTTGCAAGGTTCATAAGCTACTAAAAAACTCACATAGAATTGCTTTTAGCATCCTAACTCTTTAAGCATCTTCCCTAACGAACGAAAGCTTGAATTCTTGGCAAGAAAGTAGCATATGTTATATATATAAGCACATTTTTTTGTTAATATTTCAGAACAAGAACCCCACAAACTATAAGCACCTCATGGATCGTGCCATGTGCTACGAGAAGCTAAAGCAATGGGAGCTGTTCGTTCAGGATTGGCGTCGCGCCTTGGACCTTAAGGCTCATATGCTTTATGCGGCCGGACTAATGATGGGCGCCCGAGTCCTGGAAACCAAGAGCCCTGACGAGGCCACCAAGTACTTGCAGAAGGGTTAGTTAATACAAAATATTAACTCGAATTGAAGACTGTAGTATTTAAATAATATTAATTCATATTTCAGCTCATGAAGTGGCCAAGCGACAGGTCGAAAACAACTCAAAAGAAATTGCTTTGCAGTTGGAATTGACTCGCAAGAAACATTGGATCGACTTGGAGTCAAAGGAGATCGAAGGGGAAAAAGAGTTGCTAATCCACATGAGCGAGTAATATTTAAAAGAAAAAAAATTCATATAAGTTAACTAGCATTAAAAAACTTTCTTTATATTTACAGTTTGATTAAGGGGGTAAAGAAGAACCGTTTGTCACAATTGAAGAAATATAGAAAAAAGATGCCAAAAGATCAGTTTCGGGCTAAAAAGCTGGAAATCAGAGAGGAAAGCGTGAGTTCTTTTATATTTCTTATATAATAAATATTTTTATGATTATTATATATTAATAAAAAATTTATTATAACAATAATTAAGTAATCACCTTATTTTATTATTATTTTTGTAGGAAGAGCACAACAAGCAACTGGGAAAATTATTTGGCAAACTTAAAGAGCGTCGTAGGGTAAGTAGCGAGTGCAGTAACGTGTAACAAGTAACGAGTACCTTTTTACACTATCAAATAACGAGTAATTAACCTTTCGAAACTTTCAGAGCCGCGAAATTCCCGACTACCTGTTATGCCCCATTAGCTTTGAGTTATTCAAGAATCCGGTAATAACTCCTTGTGGCATCACCTACGAACGCAAATCCATTGTGCAGCATCTCGAGCAATGCGGCTCAATTGATCCTGTCACACGACTTGAGCTCACTGAGGATCAGCTAATACCAAACCGTGCCATAATGAATGCCGTGGACTCGTTTGTTGCCCAGAACGAGTGGGCTAGATACGAATAAAACGAACGAGAAGAGCACTCGCTACTAGTTACTAGTCACCGGAATGGTTTTAGCATGAAGTTACTATGCAAAATCTACACAAATTCTTTATTAATGTAATATTAATTACAAATTTATCTTAGCTGTTTTTTAGCTTAAACTAGAAGCCAAGAAAACAATCGAAAAAATCACTCGCTGCTAGTCACTAGTCACCGCTATATAAAATCCACAAAATTGTACCAATAAAACAAGTTCAACTTAAACTTTTATGTTTACTTTCGGCTTTAATTTAGGTGGCTTATTGTGTTCAGTGTAGAACATCAGCATAAATATGTGTTTAAAGCTCTGGGTTCTGGGTAAACCATATCGGGGCACCGTATCATTACTGGAGGATGCAAATGAAGCCATTTTCAAGCCTTTCAGACCGAAAACTACTCACTAGAAGGGGGCGGTGGCCGGGTGGCCGGGTGGCTAGAACCCCAACTTAATCCTTTTGTGAGCAAACATACGCTGACCGAGCCAGGAGCTCCTGCTGCTCCTGTTTCTGCTGCTGCTTCTGCTTCTGCTTCCAGTTCCGCTTCTGTTTGTGACGCGGGCGGAGGAGGTCACAAAAAGTGTGGCAAGCGGAAATCAAATGAAAAACTCGTGCGGAGAAAATAGTACACAAAACAAAATGGGAATGAAATGAAATAAAATAAAATAAAAGTCAACTTTTGCCGAACGCATTTCTATTGTCAGCGGCACAAACACAGAGAGAGAGTCACAGAGTCACAGTCTTGGTCGTGGCTTTCGGTGGGTGCAAAACTTTCCACTGCGGGCCTGGGTCCTTGGATCTGGGCTCTGGGCTCTGGGTCTGCCCTTTGTTTGTTGTTCTCCTGCGTTTGTTTTCCTTGGGCTCACCTCCCCCTCGCTTTATTACGTATTTCATTTTTTAGCTGTGGCAGCAGAACGCCGAGCCGTTCACTTCATTTGCCTACACGGCCGAAGGAGAGTCAAGGAGCACTTTTGCAGGCGTCGTTACTGCGGCTGACAGGAGGCACGGGGAGCGAGGTGCGAGTTGCGAGGGGTTGCCTCTGCCACTGGCAAAAGGACAAACTTTTGTCGCTTGGTAATGATGGCATTTTGGCATTGCTGCTGCTGCCGCTGCTACTGCTACTGCTTGTTGTTATTGTTGTTAAAGTTTTGCGCACACACACAAGTTTAAACAAAAGCAGCCGCCAGTCCCATAAACAGTCGACAGGCGTTACACTCGCTCTTGCTGCGGGTCGAACAACAGCAACAACAACAGCATTTGCAGTTCGCATCTGCATCTGCTTGCTGCTTGCCTCTCCTCACCCCCGTCGTATACTTAATGCCATATCAAGTATACGCCCCGAGAACCGCTTTCGGGGCAATGGCATCGCCAGGCTTCCACTACTTCCTTCCTTGCCGCTGGCTTCTGCCAATAATAATGCTTTTTGCGGTCGACTTGCCACGAATTGTCCTTATCACTTAATTGAAAAGCATAAAACAGCGGCTCATTAGCAGTAAACGCATGAGCTAGTTAGTTGCTCATTTAGCTAGTTACTTGCCAGCTAATCGGCTTACGCAATGCACTATTATTTTGGTTTTTGTTTTTGTAACGTGGCTAAAATGGCAAATAATTTGCCAGGCAATCCCCAGGACCCCAGGAAAGTTTCTTATCGGACGCAGGACCTGCACGCTCCACTGAGCAGCACGGGGACTTTTCTGGACAGCAGCTCGGGGGAGATGATAAGCAGTGAGCCTCGGAGATAACACATAATTGTGTCCAATGTTATGGCAAATTTAGCAGCAAGATGAGCAAAGGGACAGAGAGTCCGAACTGGGAACTGCAAACTACAACTACGAACTGCAGCAGCTGCTGGAACTCTTTCGTCATCATTTTAAATAGGTCCTGCAGAAGTACTGGAGTAACAGCACCAGAACTTGACTCATTTATGAGATGGAGCATCCTGGAAAGCGCGGCGGAGTGGCGTAGCTTAATGACGTGAATGTCGGAGGAGTAGACAACGTCAACGTCTTGAAACGCGTTTAATTTGTTTCTCAAGAATTTGCACAAAAGCGTGCCAGGCTGCTCTCTTGTTATTGTTGTTGCTGTTGTTGTTGTCCTTCGTCCTTGGTCCTTCGGTGCGTTTGCGTTTCTTTTTATGAACTCTTTTCGGCGTGGCCTGAGCGCGTTATCTCCGATTCCCCGAGTCAAGTTCGCTGGCACGCTTAATTACCGCCTCCCGCCTCTAACCGACAGTGGGAGAAATATGCTGTGACGTCATTTAGCTTCAATTAAAATAGCTGAGAGAGAGAGAGGGAGAGAGTGAGGATTGCATGAGGATTTTTAATTAAAATTTACTTTGTAAATTATACGTTCAGGGATTTGGGCAGTGCGTGCTCTCAGCCCACAACCACGTTCATCCCCGTTCACACTTTACGGCCAACTGTTTATCGTTAGGACTGGCTCCTTCGGAATTTGTGCCCATTCACCTTATTATCTGCATCCTTGTTATGCTTGTTATACCCTTGTCGAAGGGTATTGGCATTGCCAGATCAATGACTGCCTGACTGGGGTTACTCTCAGTTGAAAAGGGATTTTCCTGATTGTTCTCTAGAATATAGAATGGAATATGCTTAAAATTTCTCTACCTGAGGGATTTCCAACTAGGTGGCAACACCAAGTGGAAGCAGCAGGTGGACAGTCCCGGCGATCGGAGCTGACAGCTCTTCTCTCCCATTCTCTCTCTCTTGGAAAGCCTAGTTTTTCCGCTGTCTTCCAGATGTCTTTCCAAGTTTAACTTATTTTTATCGAAACATTAAGAATATGGCCTAGGAAAGGCAGAAAATCGATATATCATTAATGTATCGATCTTTCAAGGCAACGATACATGCGTAATAAATGTATGTTCTGTTTTTAATAACAAATTAATATAATCAGAAAACGAAACAAATTAAATAACATTTGTCTGAACTTTTTTTGATATTTCGATATATCGAAATTATCATTACTTTCAATGGGGAATTGAATTGAATATTTTCGTCGAACTTTTCCTCTCGATATAATCGAATCTTTCCCTACATTTGCCTGAAAGAGTGTCAGACGGAGGCTCTCCAGAGGACACTAAGACTGCTCCGCATATGCAGGTTCTAGTGAATGTCCTTGCCAAATTAGGAGTCAGAAGGAGCTACGATTTAGATACAGACTTCGTACGGTCGTAACAATTAATAGACTCTTAGGAACAAACAAGCTCAAAGTTGTTTTATGTGGAAAATAAATTGCTTTTGCCATGCCATACGGCCATTGTCCATTGTCCATTGTCGGTTTTGTGTTGTTTTTGCCGCTGCTGCTGCTGCTGTCGTTGGGTCCTGTCAACGCTTATTTGCCAAACGAATTTACAGGCGAAAATGTGTGTTTATTTGCATATGTTGAATATAAATAAATAATTGCCGCAGCGCCCCGGCAACAATTTATGCATATTTCAATATAATAATTTCATTGGAAATTAAATCGTCCTCGTCGTCCGGCCAATTGAGGCAATTAATGGGAGACCAGGACCTCCTGCTCCTGCTCCAGTTCCCACTCCCTCTCTAGCTGCTCTTCAGAACGAATCCTTGACTTGACAAAACCAAAAGCCGAAACCCATGCCGAGCGAACAGCTTGTTGTATCAATTGACAGCGAATAAAAATGTCAGTTGGGGCTGCTGGCGGAGTAAACAAGGGTCATGCGAGAGACCGGCATTTAAGTGTCCAATTTTTAGGAACCACAAACACAGCAAGCACAAGGACGAGGACGGTGAAGACAAACAACACACAGGACACACACACGAAGCAGCGGAAGCCAAGCTGCCAATCCAATCCAGAAACACGCAAAGCCACCGCCTCCCCCCGAAACCGAGCGAAGGCGCCTTGACAGCATGCCGAAGGAATATAATAAGGAGAAAGGACGAGGTGAAGTGGGAGTGGGAGTGGGAGTGAGACCGAGACTGGGTCACACTACCAATCGAACCCACTTACTGGGGTCGTGGGTCGTGGGTCGTGGGTCCTGCTTGGTAGGCATCCATCCATTCCATTCCATTCCCGCGAACCGTGTGCGTATATTGAAACGTATGAGCACATTATCTACGTGTTTACATCCCAATTTGATTCCCCGATGATTGCCTTCGTCCTTCGTCCTTGGTCCTTGCTTGCTTGCTGCTTGCTTTTTGTCTTGGCAAGATTTGTTGGCAATATTCTTGAGAACGTCCGCCTCACTCGCTGGCTGCTTTTCGATTTCCGTTCAACATCCTCGTATATCCTGCGAGCTTAGTCACTTACAGTCATGACTCGGTAACAGGCAACCACCACCAGCACATCCGTTCCCCCTTTCCTCTTTCCCAGTTACCCCCTTCCCTCTCCCACAAATGGTTACATTGCGTTTCCCCCGTTTGTCGCTTTATTTCTTGTTGTTTTTTTCTGGGTTCCTCGTGTTATATAGTCTTCTTCCGAGGTAGCCCTAATAACTGCTGATTGTGTGATTTCCCCGAGCCACCTCCACCTCCTCCTCCTCTCTGGACATGTTGCGTGTGGGGTCAGACCCTTCCACTCCCACTCCCTCCCCCCTTGGCTGGGCTGTCAGCGTTTCTGTTGGCATTGACCCTCCGGAGACCTTTTCGTACACTCATAAATGTCTTTCAATCATAATGTTTCAATAAGTCAAAATCGATTACGAACTTCATATGAAATTTATTGCACTTTCGCAAATATGACATTGACTGGTTGTGTGTGTGTGTAAGGGTGTGTGTGCCTGGTGTGTGTGTGTATATTGGGGTGTGTGTACATGTTTACGACTGCTGGGATAGCCAGCTGAGGAGGAGAAGCAGGAGGTGGAGCAGGAGCAGGAGGCAGCTGGACTCCAATCTGACGCGCGTGTGTACCGCATTTGCGGTTTGTTTATCGCAATGACAGGGCAGGGAACAGGGAGTAGGGTGTAGAAGGAGGGGTAAGGTAGCTGGGGAGGGTAACAGGGGGCTATACAGGTGAGAGAAGCCAGGTGACCGCCTGCACACAAAATTGAATTTGCCAAAGGGGCAAAGTGCTTAAATATTTAGTTAAATGATTGACAGGGATTGCTGGTTCGAGGTGGATTCACACCCTGTTACCCCAGCTTTATCCCCTCTACCCTCCCCCGACTGCTCCCGGAATATAAATATATATATTCGGGAATATTGACGAAATTATTGACTGCTGAGCGACAGGATTAGCACGTGACGCCCCCGCAAAGTCGTCAGATTATCGCCTTGCATCTCATTTGACGCCCAGATAGTATCTTTTATGAGCCATGCTTGCCACGTTCGCTGGAGCGGAAGGTCGTTCCTTGGGCCACTGACCCAGGGCCAGTTTAGGGGTGGCCACAGGGTTGGGGTATGGGTATGGCAAGGATTCCATAAGGACATGTGAGAGCGCGAGCTTTGTATGCTTTTTAATTTCGCATTTCGCTTGGGAAAAGGTAACAGAAAGCAAGGAGCAGGAGCAGGAAGCAAGGAGCAGGTGCTAGGAGCAGCTTGCAGGAAGCCAGGACCAAGCACCAGTGCCAGAACTAGAGCTAGGGCTGCCTCCCAACTGGCGGCGCTTAATCAAAATCATACGCCACGCTGCCTCGCCTAGCGCAGCAACAGCAACAAAAGGACAAGGCACAAGGACAATAAGTCGCCTACACTCGGCCTCAGAGCTGCTCCTGCCACGGTTCCACCTCCTTCTGCTCCTGCTGCTGCTCCCCCTCCTCCTCCTAGAAAGGCGAGGATCGGCGCATTCATTATTTTGAAATTTTTTAGCGCGCATTTTCACAGCGCCTTCCTTCCTTCCGCAGGATGCCATAAGAGAATTAAAGGAGCGCGCAAAGGATGGCCTAGGATAGAGCGGCAAAAGCCCGCCAGCAAGCTGGTTTAAATAACAATTTCGCGATAGAGCTGGCCAACTGGAACTGGAACTGAACAAGGACCAGAACCAGGAGCAGCGAGGAGCCGCAGGTGTGCATCACCTGCTGTGTGTGTGTGTGTGTTTGGCTTAATGAATGCAACATTATGCCGCTGCTCCAAGTCCTTGGCGCGGATTAGTGTGGCTGCCTGTCAGCAGGGGTGCCACAGCACCTGCCCCAGTCCCTGCCCCCGCCCCTGCCACAGCTGCTCGCCCTAACCACCTTGATTAGTATAATGCGCAATAATCGCTGAGGCAGCTCCTGGCTGGGCTGAAAGTAAAAGTGAAAGGATTTTATTATTATTGCCCCCTGTTGCTTGGGCTCCTTGTGCTGCTTGCTGCCTGTGCTGCTGGCCAAGGATAACTGCGGGTGGTTGCTAGTTGGGCGTAACTAGAGCTGCATAATTACATCCGGCGACGAGGCACTGTCAGCAACTCGTCAGCAGGCAGGACGCAGGACGCAAAACGCAGGACTTTAAGACCATATCGCTTTTATTAGCAGAGCCTGGACTTTAAGCTTCAGTTTTTAATTAATGCTCGAACGGAGGGTATACATTTTCGTCCTTATTAGAGCCTGCCAATGCCCAGAGAACCGCAGCAACTGGACACGACACCAACTAACTAAAAACCTAAAATGCTAAATATAGGATGCAGGTCGACATGGCTATTAACTGCATTTGGAAATAAAGACACCCGTGTTGCAGCGACAACTGACCAACGCTGATGCCTGATGCCTGATGGCTGATGGGTGGGTCCTTGGACAGGGAATATAATCAAATGCGGTGCAGGAATGGGTTCAAGCTGGCGAAATGAGCAGGGCATGAGCCTGGGGAAGGGGGCAACAGGAAAGAGAGCAGCGGCAGCGGAAGCTGGAGTGGGACCAGGAGTGGGAGCTGGACTACGTACATACGTACGTTGCCAGGGTCATGACGCTCTGGCTGGCTGGCAAACAATGCTGCTGCTTAGCCTCAACAAACAAACGCAAACACCCCGCTATGGCAATGGGTGTGCCAGTGTGCGAGTGCATGGCGACTGGCTTCCGTTTCCTGTTTCGTTGTGCTGCCAACTCAACTCGAATCCTGTTTGCCGTTTAATTAGAGACACACACACACACACACACACACAGAGAGACACATCCTCCTTGCGTTACGTCATACCATAGAGTGCGGGGGCGTGACTGTGTGACTGCGTCTGTGTCTGTGTCCGTGTCCGTGTCCGACTCTGTGTCCGTCTATGTGTGTGGCTTGTGAGCGTATAACGATGTGGTAGGTAATCAGAAACTGCTTTTAATTATTCAAGGTTCCATTCTGATGAATGAAGACAACAACGATAACAGCGGCGGCGACCAGCGCCAAACTGCGCAATAAAGGCAACAGTGAGAGGCGGCAACAGCAGCAACAACAACAGCAACAGCAACAAAAATAGCAACAACAAAAACAAGGGCCAAAGAAACGGCCGACAGTCCACAGTTTGTGCTTGGCATTAAGGCAACAAAGCCAAACATCAAGTGGCGACCATGAGACACCCTGTTTTTTATTTAAAAAATAACATGAGCTGAATAAATTAAAAAAGAGTAGCTAAAAATACATTATTTAAAGAGTGTTAAACCTAATTCAGATGAGATATACCTCTATTAAGAATAATAAAAAAAAAAGATATTCCTACTTGCATTATCGATATTCAACAGACTAGATGGCAACCCTAAACATTCGAAACAAGTGGACAGTCCAGCTGTCAAATAGATCTCTCTGCTTTCCAGGGAGAGCGGAAAGCTCTCACTCTTTCTGTTTATTTTAATCTCGTTATTGTTAGGAAACAAAAAAATAAACCATATTTCCACTCGAATCAATAAATAAGTAAAAAATTAAACCAAAAAAATAAATATCCCCTCCACTGTGAGTCATATAGCAGCCCTTCCACTGCGCTTTAATCTCATTACACTCCATAAATAGGATCAAATGGAAAGACAATATGCCCTAGTACTCCGCCGAGTACCAGGTATAAACACTGACTGACATCCAACGAAAGGGGATTAAAATTCACTGCAACAACAAAGTGCTCTCTCTGTGTGTGTGTGTGGATAGGTTCTCCGCTTTTTGATGTTGCCGCTGTCCAGTGTGGTTGCACTTGCTCCAGCACCAGCTCGAGCTCCTGCTCCTGCTCCTGCCCCTGCCCCTGGCCCACGCCATTTAAATGTGCGCATAAAAAAGTCAAGCACTGATGGCAGCTGCAACAACACAGGAGCAACAAGAGCATCCACGGACAGCGACGAGGACGAGGACAGGACGAGGACATGACGACGGGAGCACTGACCACAACAAACGCAAATAAGTCACATGAAAAATGCCCATCGACGGGAACGGGAATGAAAACGGGACTGCGATAGGGTCTCCCGGTGTTGACTGACGGGTGTCCAGTGGCGGTTCGCCAACAATAAGACGCAACACAAATAATTTTAATGCACTCGGCCAAAGGACCGGATCGCAGGTGAAAGAAGTAGCAGTGCCCCGAACATGGCACTCTATAGAGTCACTGGACAAGAGGAATTCCATGAAAGAATCGGGAATAACAAGGGAATAGGGTAATAGTTCCGCTTTTCCAAGCAAGAAAGCCATTTGACAGCCGGGTTGTCCACTTCTAACGATCGCCTCTCGTTCAACCTCTTTTCAGCCACCTAGGATAACAAGGATAACGGTCTGACTTTTTCGGTTCTTTATACAATATTTTTGTTATCATTTTATCATTTTAGGCTTTGATTTCTCTACAAAACTTATATTGATATTTTGAGTTCCTAAAATGTGTACTTTATGGTCTTATTGGGAGCATTTAATTTCAAAAGGCAAATGATTAAGAAACAGCAATGTATATTTAAATTCGCCGTTACATTTTTCATTTATTGCAATTAAAAATTGTACAATTTAAAATTTAAATTAAAACGTTTTTGGCTAAGCTTTGGTTGTTCTGAGAGTTTAAGTTCTCCACAAAAATGGTCCTGTAAATATATTGATAAATATCTATTTAAAGTCGCTGAAATGCGCATATTTTGGGACTTCTTGGAAGCGCTTTCAGATATATATTTATATAGATATAAAAGATTTTGAATTTGATCGAAAGGAAAAATAGTTTTAAAATAGTCAAGGCTTCCTTTTTTGTGTTGTAAATATTTAAGCTGCCTAAAACATATTTTATTGTACTTAAGTATTTTTATTATGAATTTCTGAACAAATTACTGAAATTTCCATATTTTCTGTAATGAATTTCAAGATACTAAAACTTTCTAAATATGGCTTACACACTAATAGAAATTTTTTTTAAAATATAAATTAATTTAAGATATTTATAAAGAAACAGCTTCCTTCCGCTACAGCAACAAGTCTCATCGAGAGCAGCCAGAATCCAGAATTTAGAAAAAAATTCAGTGGCAGGCAATTAACAAACACTAAACTGGCTGACAGACAGACTGACAGACTGACAGACTGACGGACTGATGTCCTGCCCCTTCCTGGAGCTCTCTCTCTCTCTCTCTCTCTCCTCACTCATTCTCCTGGAGGGTCAAAAAGTGTTTTGTCACGCTCGTTAAAGCGGCAAAAGTTACGGCTCAGCCAGAGCCGCGGGAGCTGGAGTTGGAACAGGACCAGAACCAGGAACAGGACCAAAAGCGGGAAAGGGAGCTAAAGCACTTGGCGGGTCACTTAAAGAGCCGGTTGGGTTCAGGTTGGGTTTCGCCCTTTTTTAATGGTCGGGCACATTGTGATCGTGATTGCGATTGCGGATTGCGGCCTGGCGGAGGTGTAAATGCGAATGTGAATAGGATGTGGCTGTGGTTGGGGTCCTGATTATGTGCGTGTCGTGGAGCGCGCGGCCTTGCCGGCTTTTGTTGTTAATTCTGTTTGCTTTAAAGCGGCAAAGGAGCGTAGTAAGGGGAAGCCCCGTCTGGACTGGCAAATATTTGTCGTATTAATGAATGCACGGGTTAATGTGTTTACATGCGGCTGCTGACGAGGAAGGAAGGAGGCATGAATCCTGGCGACGACAGCCATCAATTTGAAAGACGACGACGGTGACGCGGATTGACCCTCGCCCGCTGCTGGCCTCCGTCGCTCATTGTCCTTGTCCGTCTCTCCTTGCCGCCGTGTGTCTGCGGCTAGAAAATCAATAAATCGCCCTTCCGGCGATGCGCATTTGCTGGAGAGAAGGATGTGCAGGATGTGTCTCGACCAGCTGCCCCCCAAAGGGAAAGTGGAAAGTGGCTGAGAGAGAGAGAGCTCATTGACCGGATTCGGTTTACTTTTACTCGGCGGCTGCCGCAACAAATTATTGTACACATGAATTTCCACTTAAGGCCAATGAAAATGTTTCAACAATGGCCCCCGTCCGGGCCAAGTGGCTCCCGCGAAACTGTTTTAAAATGTAAATTCTCTCCGCTTCGTTTTTTTTTTTTTTTTTTTTTTTGGCCAGCAAGCCGGCATTAAGGCCAATAAACAGAGTAAATGTGCCATTTAATAAATGCGAAAGTACTGAAAATACGGGAAAAAATACGGCTAAAGAAATACGTAATACGTAATGCAAAATGCAAAATACGAAAATACGTAAAGCACACACACACACACACACACTGAGAGCTCAGCGGAAGGAAAGGCAATAAGTTAAATTGAATTAAAAACAAATTAATTAAATCCCTCATGAAAATCTGCAGCAAGAAGGAGGCAGGAGGCAGGACCAGGCAGGAGCCTAATGGCAAGGACAAGGATTAAGGGGGGGAACTGAGGAAGAGGACTCTTCCCCCGACTGGTGGCTGTAAAGTACTCAGGCCTCTCTCCCTCTCTCTGGCTCATTCATTGCCACATAATTAGAGGCCAGAGGCACAGCTGATGCATCGGCGGAGGAGGCATCCATCATGGCAGGATAATTACCAGGAAGCCGCCACAATGGCCCGCTGATCAGACTCAAAATCTAATTCCACTAATAGGAATCATAAAAAGGCTAACACGCAATAAATAATGACACAGACACCGACACAGCCTCGATGATTATTGGAAATGCGCGGCACGTATGTATTCAATTACTAGGTGGACCTGGGGGATCAGGGCATCCTGGCATCCTTGCAGTGGAGTGGAGTGAAGTGGAGTGAAGCAGAGTGCAGAGAGAGGTCGCTCTGCGAAATCATATTTTCTGTTATTGTGGCAGAAATGAGATTATTAAATGGGTTTTCGGATAAAACCCAATAAGGCGCCGGCTCGAATCAAAACAGCAGACGGCGGGCAACAGTCAACACTGACAAGGAGGAGATCCTGCCTTCCAGGAGGACAACTGTCTGCTCGTGAAAGTGTAATGGGCTGTAGCCTGCTATGTGTGTGTCTGTGTGTGGTGTGAGCCGCGTACGTGACATGTATACAGTGTCCTACCAAAAATGTGAACGGGGTCTCCCTCCTCCTCCTGGAGCCACCTCTCTGTCTTGGTTGACTTTTCAAGGTTCATTTTTCGGACGCAACAATGGCAACAGTTGTCGGTAGCTCCGACTCCGTCTGCGACTTGTGTCTAAGCCGGCTGTCTGGAGCAATTTGTAACCATTTACTGATGGCCCAGGCCGGGACCCGGCACAATCAGAGAGGTATCTGTTGCTCCCAGCTGCCTCTGGCGGCACGTATTGTTTGTCCACTCAATCGGGGCCATGATTATGTGTCCTGGCTGGGCTTGCTGCTCTCTCTACCTCGCTGGGATTCAATAAATATTTAAGCCCACTCAAATTAGCATCCAGGGCGTGGCTAGCCCAGCTCTCTTGGCCTTAATTGTGCCAGGAAATTGGCGTCAAGAGCGAGCGAATTGCACTTCAAAATGAGAAGCGAGAATCAGGGGGATTCCCTTCCCCCGGAATCTCTGTCTGACCTGAGGGAGAGCACAAATATATATAAAATCTCGCAAAGGCGGCTTCAAGCTTATGCAAATTATTCAGCGGAAATGCGGAAAGCGAAATGCGAAATGGATGTCATCCTTGCACAGGATGCTCCTCCTTGCAAATCCTTGGCTATGCCTTGCAATGTTGCAGCGTAAGTTGGTGGCGTTCGCAAATTAAAATTCAAGCAACGCCGCCGTATGGAAACATTTGCATTTGCATGCGCCGCTCCTCTGTCTTACTTCGCTGCCCCCCCGTGCTCTTAACCTTTGAGTTTGAGTTGACTTTTGCCACACCTGCGGTGTGTTCCGAGTGTGTCCTGGGTGTGTGTGTGTGTCTGTGTGTACAACAAATACCAACTGCTGATTACGAAACGAAAATTGAAAATCTTAAGCCCGGAATGAAGGCATATTGAAAACGGCAAACCGGGTCACGAAGAGGCGTTGCCTTGGCCAGGAGCAGGAGCAGGATGAGCATGGGATGGGGAGAAGGAAGGATGGATGAAGAAGAAGTCTGCCTCCAAAACTCAATCGGAATCGCAGAAGAGCCCAACTTTATTTCCCAGCAGCAGCTGTTTAGACTATGAGCCACGTGTGCTTTCATTTAAGTCAACTGTCAATGTTTCGTTTTGTTTTTCGGTTAGCTGCCAGCTCCCATCTCCTTCGTCCTTCGTCCTGCGCCTAGGAACACACACAGATAAAGCCAGAAATTGTGTCGAAAGTCGAAACTGATTCTGGTGCCGTGCATATTAATGAGCGCGGGGGAGGTCGCCACAGAGAGAGAGAGAGACTGAAGGAGAGATCAAACAGCTTAGGCTGCACCAGGCAGGCAGGACTCCCTCTTCCTGCGAGGCAAAAGTAATAAAGTTGCGGTTAAATTAAATTGTGCAGATGTATCGATAAAGCTTTACGAGGACAAGGCTGTCTTGTCTCTCTTTCTGTCTGGGGAGGTCGCCTCCAGTGCAGTTAGAAGGATCTAGAGAGGTCCTTCTCCTCCCCCACATTGATAGCTTGTTGCTTTTGACTTGGCTTCCCTTTCAACTGGCGGAGGCTTGGCCACCAACAACTGATTAAAATGTTGGCCACAAAACGTATTAACATGTCGGCGCCAGAAGAACAATTTGACATCCACGACGAGGCCAGTGGAGGAGGAGGAGCAGGAGGAGATGGAGCCTAGACCACGGCTGGGATACGTTGACAAAGTCAGGGAAAAGAAAACACAGAGGCACGGGCACGGCGACAACGAAAACATCAGGGAAACGCAGGAGAGCAAACAGACAAAACAAATAAGCCAAGCATAAAAGTTTATATTGCGGTCTCTGATTCACTCCTGCCCCATGTCCCCGGAACCCCACAAAACCAGGACACGAGCCCGGTGTAGTGATGTTCCGGCGGCCTGGACCGAGGCACAGCTGCAGCGCAGGGCCATTCAAAAATTTTGACATTTTGCGTTGGATGCGTCTTGGTCCTGCCGCCGCCTGCTGTTTACACACAGGACACAGGCAGGACAGCACCAGGACCCACCCCCCCAGGACAGAGCAAATGAGTCATAGGTTGGCATCTTGGGGCAGCCTCCCCAGGCAGGCAGCAGGCAGGCAGCAGCAGCAGCAGCAGACAGCCCTGGTTCGAAACCCATTTACTTAATGGATATAATAAATTTTTCTACAAATTGAAACTCGTAATTTCCATTGTTCTCGCGCTGCTCTCTCAGGCCCAGACCCAGGCCCAGGCCCAGGCTCCGTCTCCTTGGCCATGCTGTGGTTCTCTGCCGAATTTCCCAGCCCCAGGACCTTCTTCTTCTTCTTCTTCCTCTTCAGCGGCTCCTCCTGGCGTTGGCTCCCAGCTCAACCGTAAAACTACTTGTAATTACGTTAAGCATTGTGGCTACAGTGGCCATGCCACTCCCCATGGGGAGCTTGCCTCGAGTGGGAGGCAGGCTCACTCCGGTGTCGAACCCGTTGACACACAGACACAGACACAGGGGAAGAGGAAGACAAAGGCAGTGGAAAGTGGTGACACCGCAAGCACACACAGCTCTCGAGGATCCCAAAGAGAAGATCAGGAGCCACGCACACGGGGGACAAAGAGCGAGACTGAGACCGAAACTGAGACCGAAGCTGGTTCTAATTTGTAACTGGGATAAGCATCAGTTATGTAGGAATTAGTGCCGGTAAAAATGTTGTGTCCTTAATTCGCTTTAAAGCACACACACACACACACACACAGGAGCCTGAGGAAATATGTTTTCAGCTCCTTGCGGGCCCCAAACAACGGCCGACTTAATGTCTGGCTTCATAAATTTCATGTTGGTGATGTTTAATTTGGCAACGGTAACTCATGTCTGCTCGGACTCGGGGCCCAGCTCAGCCCTGTACTCCGGCTCCGACTGCTTCATTTGGATATATAAATAAATTTGCCTCATCCCGGCCCCCCATCCTTTGCCCGGAATAACAGCGAGCTGAGGACGACAAGGACACGTAGCTCCTGCTAGACAAAAGATGGATTGTTATCGCTCAAGATAAGAGCCTCAACATACACACACAGACACACAGAGGCGGTATCCCAAAATCCCCGAGCTAGCCCCCAGCCCCAACAGCGATTACCTTTCCAGGACGACCGACGCCCGACGCCCGACCGTTATTTCATTAGTGTCTGAGCTAAGCTGAGCTGCGCCGACAACAACACCTTGCCATTTGGCCTAAGTACGTGAAAATTTTTCATCAGCAAATTAAGAATATGCGCTTACCCGCCAGCAGGAGTCTCTGCTGGATAAACCGAAAGTGGAAGATAATTTCCATGTTTCACGGCTACCAGAGGTGCTTGGATTGAAGGTTTTTGGCTGAAAACGTGGCAAAATAAGGATAATGGGATAAAGTGCTTTCCTAAAGCGTTACGCGATTGCAGCAAGTGGACAGGCCAGTCATGGAATAACTAGACAAGAATTAATCCTTCCAGTGCTTATCTCTCAAAATGGAAGCACCTTGTTTACTCTCTCTCTCCCCCACTGTTAATCTGACTTTCCAGCTGGTAAGCTTAGCTTAGATCTAACCGATAATCCGACAAATGGACAGCTCTGCGCTCTGGCGGAATGCCAAAATCGAAATCGAAATCGGAATCGCACTCGCACTCGCCTTGGGTAAACAAAACATTTCGTGCATATCGATATTAACATTTATGGGCTCTTTAATAAGTAATTACCCGCCGACGTTGTGGCGCCCGGGGTGGCCCCTTGCCCGGGTTCTAGGCATTTCTACATACTACAAAATTCAATTAGTGCTGCAAAGCCAGATAGTGAAAGTTTAATACGGAGCCTGCTACATAATAAGCATGTGTGTGTTGGGGGAGCGGGGTGTGTGTGTGTGTGTGTGCGTGTGGTGGAGCCAGGCGACGCACAAATGTTAAATCCAAACAATGAAATCAAATGATTTAATTATAACAGACAATAAAGCAACAGAATAATTGCGGCCGGTAACTGCAGCTGCAAAGGCAGCATGTCATTGAAGTAGCCACGACCACGCCCTCTGCCGCTAGCCAGGACTGGGCAGATGCTCCTCTTTAGGGCGTTGTAACAACCACAAACTACACAAGAGTGAAAGAGAGAGCGGGAGAAGAGATGGCTGGAAGGAGAGACACAAAGAGAGAGAAAGGCGTTCACAAACACGCTGTGTGAAGCAGCAACAATGAATAGCAATAATAAAACAAACAGAAACAGAAACAAAAACAAAAAAGCACAAACACAATCACAAGCACAATCACAATCACAAATACAAATGCAACGCAACTGCAACTGCAATAACAATTGCAATTAAAATGCGTGCAAAAACAACGCAGCAAACAGTAACAATAAAAAATAACGCAAATAATTCACAATGCCAGGCAGGGGTAGGCAACAACCACATGTTGTAAACTGTTAAACAATTGATTAACAACAATTAGCCGCTTATTAAATTACAATAACAACGCCTCAACAACATCGCGCCGCAAAAATAACTTTTGCAATAAAGCCAATTCGGATGCAGAGCTCGTCGTCCGCCGGTTACCCTCATTCCAGCACACACAGCAAATAAAAACTATTCCTAAATTGAAATTTAATTAAATTAGATCATAGGTATTGTAAAAGCAATATATTTTCATGTTCGCTGCTTTCCAGGGCTATCGGGTTATCGATGACTCCTAACAGAGTGGGTTAACAGGGACAGAAACATATGGTAGTTTTGCAAATGAAAGAATTTTTTTCTTTTGTTATGTATTTTATTAAATTTAAACATTTATACTTTAATTTTCCTCAGTGCAAGCTGAAACGCGGCCACATGGTCGTGGCCTCCGCCACTGGATGCGGCCAACAGCTGCCCATGGACAAGTCAATCGGTTAGAATTTAACGCGCATAAATTATTGCCACCCCCCTCCGTGTGTGTGTGTGTGCGAGTGTGTGTGATTTAACGAGGTGAACTCGGAGGGGGGAAGCCGGGGAGTGCCGCCAATTATCCACGCACTGCTCTCCGTTCTGGCCCTGGTCGTGGTCCTGTTTCTGGCTGTTGAAGGACCACCGACCGCCACTTGGCTGGCATTAGCAGGACGAACTTCAAAAAGTGTAGCATACTTAGGGGCTTACCTGGGGCCTGGGCGAAACGCATGCAAATTCCAAAACAACACATGCTGACAGGACAGGCGGCAGGAAAACAAAAACAAAAAATAAGGGGCACACAGTTGTTGCGTGACTGTGAGGATACCCAGTAACAGTATTAGTGACTTAAAATGGTTTAAAACTTAAAGAAAATGGTGCTGGAAACTGGAAGGTGCTACAGTCATGGGAACGATGTTGCGTATCCAGAGAGAGGAAGCTCTCTCGAGAGAAAGCTTACTGATAGGCGGTGCTGCCCACTTGCTTCGATCGCCAATCTTGTTATACCCTGTACACCCTATGTATGCTAAGAGGTTTAGGAAAACAAAAATAAAAACAGCAAGGAAAACAACAAAAGGCCGGGCCAAAGGTTCTCCCTTCTCGGGGCCAAAAGTTGCAAATGTCTAACCGCAAAATGGGCGACAAATGTGAAAAGTTTTTTGCCTTAATTTCCGACACATTTGTAGCCAGCCCCGAGTACCGCCGATCAATATGCCACTCAGCTGAGAGATATGGAGTTGGAGAGTCCTAAAGAGAGAGAGAGGGAGAGCGAGAGAGGGCGCCCATTGACACTCATTAATGTTGACCTTCTTGAAAGTAATTAAAAGTGACCCTCAAGTATAATGCTCAGTAATTTTTCAATACGCAGCACCCTCACACCCGCACAACAACACAGGCAGGAGGCAGGAGCCATGAGCCAGGACACTGCAGTCCTGAGCCGGCCCCGAGGGCTAAAACCATTTCCATAAGCAATTTATGCATGGCGATAGTTTTCGCACACGATGACCCATACAAACACAAGCCACAAACACACACACACACAACCTGCAGGATCCACCAGTCACCCACACACCTAAACACCACACACACATACACAGAGGTTGGCTGGCAGGCAGAGCTGCAAACATTTTGGTTAACGAGACTTTTAATCTGTCCAAAGGTATTTAAAGTTGGCTAAGCCCCAACACTGACTGACTTTTATGGTTACGGAGCAAGTGTCAAAATGTTTGTTGACGACAATGACCCTCCCCCTGGCTCCTGGCTCCTTGCTCCTCGCTCCTGGCTCCTGCCTGCCGCAACCACGCCAAGGAGCACAACATGAGTGGTAATTTATTTTGCCTTTGCTTTCCCAGCCACACCCCCGACACCAGCAGGACCTCCTCCGCCCAGAACAACAACAACAAGGAGCACAAAGGATAACCCAGCTAGCTGCTCCCACTCCCAGTTCCAATAGGTCCTGCGACATTAGGCGCTAATCTGGATACTGCACCAGGCAGGAGCAGAGGCAGGGGCAGGGCCTAGTCACTCATCTGGCGCTGACAAGGAGCGGCAGCCAAGGTTAAGCTATTGAGGCAAGAGCAGCCACCACGCCCCCCAACAGGACACAGGATGACAGGATGACACGGCCAGCTAGGCTGGGCGTCGGAGATTTAATTGAGCAGCGGCGATCATAAGCCTGGAAGCACCGAGGCTGCAAACATTTTCGAGACCGAGATTCCCAGAGTCAGCAGAAGGAGCTCCAGTCCTGGAGGAACCTCCTCCACTCTGTCCCAGTGTTGTGCGGTTTATAATCCCCCCACCTCGCCTGTTTCTCGGCCGCTCTCGAAGTGGATTCAAAACTGTTGGTTAAGTAACTGCTGGGATTAATTCAAAACGTGTAAAGACGAATCGCTCAGGGACGTGTGTGCGCTATGTGCTGTGTGCTATGTGTGTCCTTGATGTATCACTTCCGCTGTCTGTTAACTTACGAGTGCGCCATAAATACGCTTGGCGGGCAAGAGCACACGCGCGGCAAGCGTACCATTTGATAGCAACACGTCTTTCTGGTATTTTCACACGCTTGAGCATCGCATTGGATTCAACGTCACGTTTTAGTGTCACACCCCCACAGCTACAGCTACAGCTATGGCTACAGACCAGGAGCAGAGCAGTAGCAGGACCAGGACCAGGACGAGCACCCAAACATGGACCCAGACCCAGACCCGTACCCGTGCCCGGACCAGACCCAACCCGCTGTCGAATGGCGACGCCTAATATGCTTATGCTGAATGCCCGGCCAGCTGTCTGGCAGCCAAAAGAGAGAGAGACAGGCACGATATCCAAACAGACGTGGATGTGGCTGTGGGTGGGTGTGGGGGTGGACGTGCAATCGAACCCTTTTTCGGGAGGAGCAGGCGAAAGGCCATAGCCACAGCCACATCCACAGACAGAGACAGAGACAGAGACAGAGACAGAGACAGAAACGGGCAGACACACGCACGGGCCGGGCCCCACGGCGCAGCACGTCAATGTTGATATTTCAACTACAATATTATTTTCACTTTTAGACAGACAAGCGGGAAACCCAAAGCATACAGTTAGTTTATTTTGCAAATTATAATAAGCCACTTTGTGGCGGAGGCCTGTCGAGGCAGGACCATCAGGACCTGTTTGCCGGAAACTTATTCCAGCTTGAACGCAGATTACGTTTCAGGGGAGTGTTTCTGTTGTTGTTGTTGTTTTTCGCAAATACATACTGTGACGGAGAATCAAAGTCAAAACGCATACAAATCTCCGGGGATAATGAAACCTGAAATCTGGAAATCTGCAAATCTATTTGTACAAGTTTTTTTTTAATGTAATTTGAGAATAGAGAAAGTGAAATAGAGGTTAGGTTTACTGACCGGAAGACAGGGAGAGTGACAGTCGAACTGCCCACTGGTTCCAAACTTCTGACAGCCTGACAGCCGAACTGCCCACTTGCTACGATCGTTAGTGGTCCAGGGTTGCCACCTAGTCTAACATCGGTTGTGAAGAGTCAAAAGTTTAGTCCTTTTCCTTTCTTTTTTGTAATTTAAATTAATTTAAACTTTATCAGTTAGCTTACTTTCATTCTGTTCAGCTTTTGATGCAGTTTCTTTCAAGGAGTCTAATCCAGGGAACTTATATAATTTCTTTTGCTTTATCGGTTAAGAAGCCTGAACTGAAAGCCTGCTATCTATGACTGCTCTTAATAAGATAAGTCGCGGCCGCAAGTGCAACTAATGTAATTTGAACGAACTGGGAGGAGATGGAGACCAAAGCTGGAGGACAGAGACATGGCTCAGAGCCGGAATGCAGCCGACAGGCAACAGCATTTCCAAATTCAATCATCCGTGGAAAAATTGCAGCGGCAGGAGCTGGGGGGAAAAATGTAATTAAGCTGGGGAGTTCCAGCGGAGGCAGGAGGCCTTCCTGCTGCCTTCAAAGGAGCACACGGCGCTCCGGTCCTGGAGAGCCACCTCTCTCTCCCATAGTCATGGTCTCTCGCAGAGAAAGCGAGACAAATGACAGAGATAATTAGGATTATGTCCATTACGACAGGGCTCTCTCTGGTGGAGCGGAAAAGTAATTTGCAGAGCATGGAGCCTGACTGTGCTGGGCCAAGGTATGCGATGATGATCGTCCTTCGTCCTGACGGTGATCCCATTCCAGGCCAGCTTGGCCGGTGACCTACACTCCCGGTGCCGACCTTCGCGCGAAATGAGAAATATTGAGGCTGCGCGGCAGAACTTTTATCATAAATTTCGAGGCAGTTCGGGGAGAGTTCGTTCTGGTTAATGTAAATAAATGGGCCCAACCCGCGCCTCCGCAGCCTCTTTCAACATGGTTGCTCTTTAAGCTGCCCGCCATTTCGCATTTCGCAATCGCTGCTACGCTCAGGTCCTGTGTGTCCCAGTTCGAGGACTCCATCCCGGCGGTGGGATAATTTCAATTTTCCAGGCCTTCGAAGCTTAAACAGTGTTTATGCCTGTTAAATGCGGATCAGAGATAAAGGTCAACCAGCCCGGTTGAGCTCTCTCTGGAGTTGGCATCCTTGCGGAGTCTGGAGCGGCGTCGGAGTGCTGACAATTCCCAGGACCCGGGCGACGACAGGCGGAATCAAATGTGTCATCAAGTGCCTGCACTCTCTGCCGGTTTGCTATGGTTTGCCATATGAATAGTTAATGACTCGCAGGACACTCCACTCTCACTCCACAGACTGGCCCTGGCCCTGGCTGTCGTCCTGGCCTTGTCCTTGCCGCATTAGCCATGCAGGACGAACGGACGAATGGACGGACGGACTGAGGGACTGAGGGATGCCGTGCGGTTAAATCTTACAGTGCAGTTTATGCAAAATTGCCGATAGCAATTTGCAAATTTAATGGCGTGAACAAATTCAATCAATGTATGCAAACAAATATCCTGGCAGGCACACTGCTTGCACTCCTTGCTGCTCTTGTCTGTTGTCTGCTTTTAGCTAAAACTGTAAAAGGCAACAATAATCACAGATAACACACACACACACACACACACTCAGAGCCAGAGCTCTCTCCTGTCTCTGCAGAAGGACTCGTCCGTGAGCAGGAGTATCTGCTATCTGAGGGCAGTCAGGTGCCATAATTGTTTGGCTGCTGTCCAGGGGAACTGCTGCAGCTGCTCCTGCCCGGCGATTCCGATTCAAATTCGTTGTCTTGTTGCTTTCCGTAGATACTCCTGCTAATTGCTGGGCTTTGGCTCTGGCCATGCACCGCCTCCATTATCACGCATGGCGATGGACGATGGCAGGAGTTCCTTTCTGCAGCCTGAAATATATGGCCAACGTTTCCTTTTCTTCCTTTTTCTCGGGTTTTATATTTCCTATATGTATGCATGTATTCTTTTTGTTTGCGCCTTACAAATTTGTCTCTAGTAAGCGGGGCGAAATGACAACTCAACTTAAAAAGTTGGCCAAGGCGGCGGCAGGCAGCCAAGGAGCAAGGAGCCAAGGCAAGACACCGAGCTCCGAGCTCTGAGCTCCGGGGACTCGCTGGCAAAAAGAAATATCTTGTAAATTATTGCAAAAAGCAGGCTGCAAATTAATGATAACGACCCCGGCCAACACCTTCACTTTGTTCACCCCTCGCTGGCTTCCAGGACGTCGTCGAGTGCCTGGCACGCCGGGAATCCAGGGCAGGCCAAGGCAGCACCGCCTTAAGTGACATGAAACAACCAACTACTTGCGGAGGGAGGCAACAGCCCGACGCCACATAGTGTGTATTTGGAGCTCAGGGGGCTTGTGGGGGCTACTTGCAGCGGGTATAAATAAATGCTTCCTGTTGCTTTACACCCGCACTACCCACGCACACACCCCACACACACTTTCCACACACACTCTCCACACACACTCGACCCTTCACGCATGCAAGTTATTTATGAAGACGAGTTTTTCATTAGCTTATCGGATCGCTGTAATAGCTATCAGCATTGGCCACTGCCAGTGTCCTTTGACAGCACTTTTTTGGCTCACAAAAAATATATGTGTATGGGCATTTCCAGAGTAGGTCTACCGCAGCCAAAAACTTAAAGGTCCTCTAAAATGATTTCTTTGCTGCATACTTACCTTAAGATAATTTTCTATTGATCAAAATTTAAGGACTTAAGCATATTCCAAAATATACAAACTTCTAAAACGAAGCATTATGCTTTGACTATTGTTTTCTACCATCATTAGAAGAATGCAAAGAGTCGATAAAATACGGATTTTAATTGTTAATTTACTTAAGTAGTACGTCAGTAGTAAAAGTTTACACAAAGTTCGTTTTAGTTATATTTAATTTCATTTTCACCGTACGTATGTAGCGATCTCCATTCTGGAAATGTCCATATACTAGGATGTGTATATTCTTCCAACAAATACTTTTGGACTATTAGACTATTTTTGTCTATAAAATGAAATGGTATTTAAGTAATTACATAAAGGCACTACCCTTTATCTTGTTACATTTTTATCATCAAGTAGATTTTGTATTGATTAGGATGTTATGAGACTGCTTTGTTTGCTTTTTATACCCTTGAAGGGTATTATTAATATAATACTAATTATGATAATATATTAGTTATAAGTCTGTAACGAAGTGAAGGAGTCATTTCCGATCCTATAAATCATTTATCATTTATCATTGATCAGCATTTAAAGGCGAGTAAATTTTTCAAATGCATATTTTTCAAGCTAATAAAAATCAGCATAGAAAAGCTTTTCGAATTAAAATTAATCCCTTTTTGGCTGAGTTGTGATTGATTCTTATGTAAGGGTATATAAACTTCGGCTTCCCGTAGTAAGCTTCCTTTCTTGTTCTAAAATAAAATTAGAAACTAAACCAATATGAAAACTGTCATATTGTATTTTTAAATTTTATGCTTCATTTAGACCTTGTTGAATTTTAGCGTTATGACACTGCCTTATTGGTTTTATTCATAGAGAGTTCCACTTTGCCAATAAAAAATATTTGTATTTCTTGTATAAACAAAATAATATTTAGTTCTTATTATTATAGTTTTGCAAGTTTTAATTTTATATTGTAGCTCGATTTCTTCACAATATAAATATTATATACTGAATAATTAAATTCAAAAAATAATTTCAACTTTATGTCATAACCGCATTAAACTTCACATATATATTTTTAATTTTTTCCTGTCATGTTATTTTAAATTCGAAAATGAAACCCTCCAAATTCGTTGTGTTCTGTTTGCTATATTTTCTACACACTGCGCCACACCACGTCCAGGGAGACGAGACCCTTCCCGAGGATCTTATCCTGGACAAGGACAATGGGGGCGACAATGGGACCAGCGTGTCGGACTTCCACTACCTGGTAACGGGCGGCTATAGGCCGGCGAAGAACGAACTGGTCAAGTTCGTGGTGTCGATGCGCATTGGTGAACCTCGGTACTTTGGGACCAACCACATATGCGGGGGCTCCATCATCAGCAAGCGGGCCGTCCTGACGGCGGCCCACTGCATGTACTCCAGGTTCGTATCCATCTCGAAGTCCACACTCGGTCTCTCACCTCCCCACCTGCAGAAGGGGCACCATGCATCAGGCCAGAAGGCTCAAGGTCTACGCCGGCACGCCCAAGAGACTCGAGGTGGCGTCCACCACCCAGGAGCTACAGGTGAAGAGAGTTGTGCCGCATCCGAAGTACAAGACTGGTCGACATAGGCATGACCTTGGCATCCTCCTGCTCAAGGGGGAGTTCGATACAAACAATAATGTTGCCATTATACCTCTGAACGACAAGAAGACATCCAAGGGCCTCCAATGCACTGTCATCGGCTGGGGCACGGTCGTACAGGTGAGAGAGAGAAGTGAGCATCGACTCGATCCTCTAATCCCTTGCCTTATCCTTCCTTCCTTTTACCAGTTCGGTCCCAGTGCCGATGAGGTCATCAATGGCGATGTCCAAATCCAATCCATCTCCGATTGCGAGAAGCTGAGAAACTTCAATGCCAAGGGCATGATCTGTGCCAAGGATCGCGAGGACAGCGAAGTGGACAGCTGCCAGGGTGACTCCGGTGGGCCGCTCGTCTGCAACACCCTGCTCACCGGCATTGTGTCCTTTGGCGAGGGTTGCGGTGAGAAGACCTCGGCCGGTATTTACACCGATGTCTATTACTATTACGACTGGATCAAAGAAAACTCGGCGCACCGCCAACGGGTGCCTCTGATGTCCCTGGTGTTCCAGGTGTCTCTGGTGCTGGCTCTGCCGCTACTCCTGCCCGCATAATGATACTGATGATGATGATGATGATGACGAGGCGCATTCAACAGGTCGAGGCGGACGAGGTGGTCGAGGCGGTCGAGCAGCGGCAGTAACCTCTGCGGGCAGCCTCCTCTGGACTCTGCCCCCTCTGACCTGCAGCCTGCAGACGACAAACCAAAATTGACTGAAAAACAGCGGACAGGACATTGGACATGGACATGGGCATGGACATGCGAGCCAAAGCAGGTAGCTGCGGTGCACGATGGCTGCGCACATGCATGCGCCGGCCAACGGTTTATGGTTGGTTCGTGGATCCCCCTGTTTGTGACAGCAATTATCGCGGGGCTCCTACACACCTGCCAGCATATGCGCCAGCCGCCTCCGCCAGCCGTCGCCAGCCTCCGCCAGCAGGTGCGCCTCCTGCCCCGTGAGGACATTATGCCACAATTCGCCATGGTTAATTTGGGGCACTCGCCAAACTGTTGATTGGACCAATTAGGGTCCAGATTATGCCGGACTAAGCCAGCTGAGTCCAGCAAAGAAATCAGTGCGGAAACATGCTTTTGATGCCAGAGAGCAATGCAATTCGTAAGGTCTCCTTGGGAGAAGGAAGCCAAAGGAAGCCAAAGCGGCAAACACCAGACAGGAATGGAGAACGAGAGGAGCTCCATGGTGCTAGCTCCGAGGCTCCCTGAATTCCAGGCTCCCCTGCTGATCCCTAGCCTGGCCAGAAACAATGTGGAATTGATGTATAGAGCTCCTCACTCCACAGCGGCAGCAGCAGCAGCAGCAAGGACTCCCAGGACATACATCGCAATCAGGATTGTCATTTCGCATTCGTATTGTGTGCTATTCAAGTGCTCATAATGAATTTAATCGCGTATGTTTATTGCTCACTTTGCAATGGGTCTCTGCTTCCTTTGCCCTCCTGTCGCCTGTCGCCTGACGGCTGCCGCCTGCCAGGACATGCCTGCGGCCCAACAAGTTGTTGCTGTTGTTTTCTTAGCCACTGCCAGTCGACACTTTATCATTTTGTCACGCTTCTTGTTTACCAAGTTTACCCAGGCTCTGGGCTCTGGGCTCTCGTCCTTCCATCGCTGCATATTGATTCGCACGCACACATGAGAGCTGCCAGGACTCTCGCTTCTGCTACTGCTCCTGTTCCCGCTCCTGCTCCTGCTCAGCCAGCTAAATTGTTTGCATATATTAGACACATGCCCGGAATTGCTTTTCAAGTGAAGTTCATTTGAAAATAATTGCAGTTAAACTTGGCATGTAGCTGTCTGATTGCGGCTCTCCGTCTCTCCTTCTTCTGTTGCTCCTGAACCAGAGGAATCTCCACTGGGAACTGCACTCTGTCCCAGTCAGAATTATAGCTAACTAGGGGAAGGATCAGGGTGGCGGGCTAATCTCACCCTTTCTGGTCGTTCAACTCCGGAAACCCTACACTAGGTGCACTCTGGGATTCGGCTTCGGTTAGTCGCGGTTAGTCGCGGGCAGGACACACGCACATGCCGACAAATCCTGCTGGCGTGGCTAAGCTGCAACGTCAACGCGTCGACCACGAGGTCCTGGCCAAGACTCCAAGCCCACGCCCATGCCCATGCCCATGCCTCCCTCCCAGAGGGGTACTCGAACCGACCAAACCGAAAATCAGTATCAATTTGCGTTTATAAATACATTTTAATGGCATTTCAAAGTGAGGCTGAGCTGACCCCGGCAGCGGGGTCACCTATCCACGCCCACACACCACACACCGCCCACACCTACCGCCCGTCGTAATCAATTTGAACATTTAGGGCATGCCTCTCCTTCCATGGAAATTCCTCTCTCATCCCATGGATATCCCCTTCCCTCTTCCCTCTTACCTCCTGCCGAATGACACCGGAAATCCAAACTACTTCCTGTTTGGCGGCGGTGTTAGCCGTGTGTTTCATTTTCGCTCTCGGATTTGCTTTGGTCTGACGAATGATGATGATGGCCTGGCCAGCGATTTGATTTGTTTTCATTGTAACGAGCCTTTTATTAGCTCCAGTGGCAGACCGTAGACCTCCCCCGCCCTGCCCTGGCCAAACCCAACACCACCCCACCCAAGCCTGGCCCATTCCCAGCCCACTCATCGCCTGGCATCCCATCCAGACCCATCGTCGTCCCGACTGTTATATTGGCTCTATTGTTGTTTTTGTTGCCGCTGTCGTTGTGGCCCTGTTCGTTAAATGCAAACACCAAAAGGGTTTTCAAAAACAACAATCAACGCCAGCAGCAACCGACCCTTCTGCCTGCCCATTGCCAATCTCCCCTTCTCCCCTGCCAGCTCCCCGACTCCCAGCTCCCAGGCTGCCAGCTCCCAGAGCCACGGTCCAATCGCCCAGCCTCGGCGGACGGGTTTGGAGCTTTGGGAGCCGACAGGAACGCCAGCGGCAGGCAACCCGTTTTCGATTCTGTTTACCCAACACTGGACGGGCTCACAGTTGAGGTCAATCAAATAGGAACGCCGCTTTCAGGGGATATTGGAAATTGGATATTGGACTAAGTCCGCAAAAGGAAATTCCGTTACACTTTCAAAATTTACACAAAAAATTTTCTCTTATCTCTTTTTCACGCCTGTAATGTACAAGCCATAGAGAGAAAGACAGAAATATTATCAATATTTGAATGAAGATAATGAAGATAGAGCTCCATTTAATCTGCAATCTGAGAGAGCTGTACCGATTACTAAAGACTTATTATAAGATTTTGTTAAATATATACAATCTGATTTATAGTTCTATTTATAGTTATAGTTATAAACCAAATATTTTAAAATACACTTCCTATTGATTTTTATAATAATGATAAAACACTTTCAAATTTTTAAAGAGGCTAAATTTAATCACAATATATATTTTACTTAAACTTTAAAGGAACTCGATGCTAGCTGCATGCCCCGTGCTGTGTGCTTTTTTAATTGTCTGACATTTCGCGTGTGCCTGTATGTCTGTGTGGGGGCGAATGGGTGCTGGTGTCTGTAAGGGCGTGTGCCTGTGCGTGTGCACACACACACACACACACACACACACACACACACACACACTCGTTATTGTCAGTCTGTAGCAAAGCGATTTGCATACAAATTTGGCACGAAGTGTAAATATTTAAGCAGATACAAAGTGTGAGTATTAAATTTTTGATACTAATTAATTATGCATGTGTAAATTTCGCAATGAAAATTATTATAACGCCATATTTTGGGGGGGGCCCCCCCCTCCTCCGCTCTCGCAGATTGTGCGCCAGATTTTTGGGCAATCAAATCAAATGTTTGATAAACAAAGAATCGGATCGGGAATACTTAGTTGGGAGTCAACACACACTGGCTTTCTGGATTGTACTAACTAATTATGTGATTGGATTAGGCACGGTTACTCTGTGTACAGTAACAGAAACTGTATAAGTTCAAGATGCGTAACGCTGGCTCCGGGCTCTATTGGATGGGGAGAGAAAAAGAGAGATACTCTATCTATCTAAATCATGCTAAATCTTTTTCGAAATTACAGAAAATATCGGTATTTAATTATGTACATATATCGTTATAATTATGTTCAACAAATCGATTTTATGATGACAATATTTTATCATAAAGTTCGTTATTTTAGCGATTAATTCTATATATCAATCTTAAGACATTTTTAATATCATATTGAGTGCCATATATTTGTCGATATACCGATATTTCAATGTGAAATGTGATATTTTTCGATATTTATTAATTCGATATATCAAAGATTTTAATATTTCCAATATGATATTAAAACTTTTAATATTTAGACTCTAAAATCTAATCGCTAACACAACAATTGCTTGCGTTACGCATATTGAACACTATAGAATCTGCCCAGAGAGGGCATATGGTATCCCGGCCACCTTTTGCTACTCCTTCAGCATCTCCCCAAGAACTCGGGACAGCACTTCGAGGGCAATAATAACAAAACATTAAGTGCGAACAAAACGACCTAACAAATAGACAAACAAACATGCCGGAGAAGGCGAACAAAGCCGGCGGATGTGGATACAATGTAACTAACGCCTCGGAATGGCGGCAGGATTCAAGTTGATTGGGATCCGGGATTGGTATAGGGATTGCGATTGCGATTGGGATTGGAATTGGCATGGGATGGGGTTGAGTGGCGATGGCACAACACAACACAAAGCAATGGGATATCAAACAAGAAATTCTATTAAAACTTTTTCACTTTCCGGCGCCTCGTAAGTGTTTCGGATTCAAAAGCCAAATATCCCAATAAATAATTTACTATGCCGTGCGCCGCAGTGGGAGCTCCTTAAAGCGCATTAGCCAGTTCCCGCCGCAGAGAGTCCAGGGTCTAGTCGGATTGGAAATCGACCAGGGCATACCCAGTACTCCTCATTACCTTAGCTAGAAGCTACAACTTAATATCTATAAGCTTGGACCTCAAGTCCGGTATACCCTCCTGGAGGCAATCTGGTATCCTTTTGTGGCAACTTTCCAAGATGATAACTGCGGCTGATGGGGGAGTCTGGGAGTCACCGTATCCGACGGCTACGTACCAATTACTCTCTCAACGGGCTCTCCAGGCTCTCCAGGCTCTCCTGGTTCTCCCGGTTCTCCTGGCTCTCCAAGCTGTCCTCCAAGAGGACAAACAGAGTCTGTCCAGCAAAAGTCCTCTCCGTCTAGTGCGAATCTGTCTGCGAAAGTGTAATCTACGGCCAAGACCACTGCAGACTATTTGTATTAATTTCTTGTCGGCAACTTGGTGCCCTCGTAAGTTGGGAGAAGGGAAATCTTCTGTCCCTCACCCCCAGGGGTCATCCTGCGTGCCAGGCATGTGCCAAGGCCAGCAGGCCATGTCAGACGCTTGGAGGAGTTCCGAAAAAACATAGCGCCAACTTGTTTTGGTAATTGTTTTCAGTTAACAAGCTAATTGCAGGTTTTGGGCCACCTCAGAGCCCGTTGATTGAATTTAAATGGTTTTTTTAGCATCGATTAAGGAAATAGTGCTTCCTGAATTGCCTTATTCTAAATCCTGTCCACTGTTTTCCTAATAAATTATGCTAATTAATGCTTTTAAATGATTTAAAATTATGATGACGAAGGAAAAAAGCCAAAATAAAAACGAAAAATTAAATAATTAATCAGCTAAATAAGTTTAAAGTTGAACAAATACAAAAATTCAAAACAAGAAAATAACAATATTTATTCAATAAGTAGTTGGTAAAAAATCAACAAAAAATATATTTAAAACTAGAAAAGAAAGAAGAAAACCAAAGAAGTTTTATGACAAAATACTAACATAAATCAATAAAATAAAGAGAGAAATAAAAGAAAGAGGCGAAATATAAAATATGGCAAATGGGTATCTGTAATCAATTAAAAAATTTGTAGTAATAAATAAAATGATATTAAAATAAAATACGAAGTTTTAATCAATATTTAAACCCAAAATAAATAATTCAAAATAAAATACAATAGATTTAAATAAAGAAAAAAGGGAAACCTGTTTCCGCCCGGGATCGAACCGGGGGCCTTCTGCGTGTTAGGCAGATGTGATAACCGCTACACCACGGAAACCAGATGATCGACGCTGGCTCAATGACAGAGAGGTCCCACTCTCTGTCTCTCCCGCTTGCTCTCTCTCTTGCTCTCTCAGACTGGTGACGTCATGTACTTGGACAAGCCTGTTGGGCAAAGGAAAGGCAAGAGCATCGGTGGTTCAGTGGTAGAATGCTCGCCTGCCACGCGGGCGGCCCGGGTTCGATTCCCGGCCGATGCAAAACTTTTTTTTTTTATATATATATTTAATGTCAATTTATTACTTCTAATTTTTACATCTGGTAGCAAATAGATGCTTCTAAACAGCCCAATTCATAGGCAGATCACTCTGCCCAACTACTGTGTTGATTTTCAATTATTCATATTTCCTTTCAACGCCAAAACAGGAGGAGTGGAGGAGGCAGTCGCTAGGAACTCTCCGCCTCACGGAGCTATTAAGCCAAGCATAACGAATAAGGGGGAACGAAGAACGGAGAACGGATAACGGATAACGAAAAACTTGCAAAGCGTTTCATCCAATTAGAAAGTGTAGTTCCATTGTTAATTGCTCCATCAGAGATATAGCCAGAGTCGGAGCTAACTTTTCTGCGCATACCCAATGAGTTGTAATTAACTTTGGCCGAAAATCTTTGCCCAGTCGCTGTCCAGCGGGTGATGGGTCGTTAGGCCCGAACGGGGGACTGAAAGACTGAAGGACTGGAGTGTTGGCGTTTTTATTGAGTTAAGCAAAATAGGCAAAGTTATGCAAAGATGCCCTAATTTATGGTCGAACCAGTAAGCAGCAGGCACTATCCCTGAGCCTGGTCACTCTCACACACATCCTTTAGCTTGTTTTAGTCCCCCCCCCGACATTTCCGATTTCCCCTGCTCCTTGGCCATTGTTGTTGTTGCTTCTGTTGTTTCCTGATTATTTTTGTAATTGCTGTTTAAGTTGTTGTGGCAACATCAGCCGCACTTCCTTCCGCCTTCTTGGCGGTTGCCGTTTGGGGCGTGATTTAATTGAAATCAATTAGCGGTAATGAGTGGTCATTAAGTTGGCTTAGTGCTTAGGGAGCTCGGCTCAGAGTCAGCGCTCCGCTCCGTCAGTTCATTTCTGGGCCATGTTTGAGTCCACTTTAGCCGGGGATAAAATGGGTTCATCGCCACAAGCTGCCAGGAAGGAGGATGAGGAGGAGGAGAAGGACACATGAGTTTCTCCCCCCGCCCGAGTTTGAGTTCCATTTCGAGTTCGAGCTCCATTTCGAGTTACATTTAAATGGAATTTAATGCAAATTGAACGCAAACTTTTGCAAATATATTTCAATTAGGCGGCGGCCGGAGGAGCAATCGCTAACAATAACAAATTAACTGCGACCCAGCCTCCAGTCGGTCCAGTTCACATATTAAATGAAGGCCTCCACGAAACGCAGCCAAAAGCATGGCCCCGGCCCAGTCCAAGCCCACATCCTGGCGAATGGTAGATGAACACACTTAAGAGTGCACTGCAAGGAAGGGAAGGGAAGGGAAGGGTATCTGGGGGGAGGGTTACTGGTAAAGGAAACTTCCACTGGGAATGGGAACATGAAAAGGCGGTTCAGGCGCAACTTTTTAACTAGGTTTTTAGCATTGCAGCCAGTGGTTGGTTGCTCCTTCGGGGGGTTGCTGTGTGGTTAGCTCTCAGTGTCGTCGCTCCACTTGGCAAAACGTTACATCCTTTGCTTTGTCGCTGTTCCTGCCAGTTCTTGCTTTCTTTCTTTCTTTCCGTCTATCTCCCCTTTCTTTTTTTATAATTGTTTTGCTGTTTATTGCAAAATTACACAAAAACAATGCACGTTGATGAAGACGACAGCAGAGCAGCAGGCCAAGTAGCAGATGCAGCAATCGGACACTAAATGAGAGAATGAAAGGATACCCTAGATGTGACAGTTATATGGAAGTTTGATCAGGAATTGCTGGATATAAATTGATAAAAATTATTTATATTTTATGATATAATAAAGAAATTTAGGTTATTTTAATAAAAACTTCGTTACCAATGTTCGATTAGGTTATAACCTTGAACGATAGGGATTCGGAGCAGGTGGACAGTCCGTCTGTCAAAGGATCATAGCAAGTGGACAGTTCAGCTGTCAAAAAGCTCCTTTCGGGATCTAAGCCTGTACACTGTCCCTTTTTATTTATTTCATCGTTTTAAGTTAAAAAAAAAAAAAAAAACCAAAAGGAAACTTACTTCAGGAAGTTAAAGATTATATATTTCTTCATTGAATCGATCATAACTCAGCCAAAAATTCTTTAATTTCAATTCGGAAAGCTTTTCTATGCTAATTTTTTAGGTTAAGAAATCTTCATTACAAATTTAAATTTTATAAATATAATTTTTTTTGTGAATTTTTGACAATTTTGACAATGTAAAATTAAAAAAAAAATGATTAACATTTATAGATCGATTCGCCTAAAGATGCTGATCAAGAATATATATGATTAGTAGGGTCAGAAATGAGTCTTTCACTTCTTTTCAGGCTTATGACTAATATTATAATACCCTTCAAGGGTATAAGATCCATAACATATATAAGTCTGATACAATTTTAATGGTACAGTGGGTCAAGATTGCTTCTAGTACCCTCTGGAAAGGATGCACAAAACAAAAGCCAAGCAGCAGACGGCCAAATGATGATGATGATGGTGATGGTGATGACGTTGCCGGCGACATCAAGGCAGGAGTAGGAGCAGAAGTAGGAGCAGGACCAAAGCAAAAGCCCAAAAAACAAAAGAGATAACCGACGAGGGAGGGAATCCCCCTAGTGTGTGTGTGTGTGCGGCTAGTGCAACTGCAGGCCAACAGAAGCAGCAAGCAGCAAGCAGAAGTAGCAACGCGCACAAAATAAAAACTTTCCGAAATGGGAAAACTTTTTTGCTCAACGAGCGAGGACAGGCAGGACACCAAGTGGGGGAGGTGGCCAGTAACGAGCCAAGTTGAAAAATCTTTATTGTGTATCAAACCATTTGTATTAATTAGAAGCGGTAGCGGCAGCAAAATAATTACAAACAATGCAAAAAATGGGGAAAATGAAAAAAAGTGGAAAAGGGAAACGGGAAACGGGAACCGGAAAACGAAGTCCACAACTGAAGAGAGCATATTTCCTTGGCATGTAAATGCTTTTCCCCATTGAAACCGAAAGGGAACAGTGCTCCGGCTGGACCAATATTGAATCCTAAAGCAGTTGGCGGAAAAACGCGAAAATTCGAGAGGAAGGCAGAAGATAATAAACTTATTTACAGCATAGTTTATATACTGCAGATATCACTCATACGACATGGTGTCGTACACATTTAACATGCACCCTGCTGTAAAATGCGATACGGCCCCGCACACACAAGTTGCGAGAGGCGAAGTCCCCAAGCAAGGACCTCGCACAGGAAAGGAAGGGCTCTCCTGATATAACTACAGAAATATAAGTACGTACAAGCATAATGCGATCGTAAAAAGGCTTTTCATTGCGAGCATAAAGTATTAAGCTACTTTGCAGCATCTTTGCATGCATTACCAAGGATAATACACAGACAAGTGCCTCTACCTCTCTCTCTGTCTCTGTCTCCACACACGCAGAACGGAATCACGTATCCTGGCAGAGATTAGCCAGGAGGGGGAACACTTCAACTGCCTCTGAGTCTTTCCTTCGGCTGTGAGAGATCCTTCGGTAGGAGGAAGAAGACTCTACCACAGGCTGAAGCTTCAGTCTCCAGCTCCTTTCGAACTCCTTGAGCTGCTCGCGAAATTGAATCTGCTGATAAGTTGTCGGGGCGAAAATAAAATTGCCATTAACTGGGACTCGTATATGGGGGAGGGAGGAGACGGAAGTAGAGTCCTTGCATGCAGCCAGGACAAGGACGGGGACTAAGCCTCGCCCGAAACAACAAACCGAATTTATGAAATACTTACTCCACCCATCCATCCATCCATTCAGCCATTCAGTCATTCAGCCATTCAGCCATATATTCCTCCATATTGTGACTCTCTCAAGACACGATGCCCGCACGGAAGGATGAATTTACAAGCGCTGGCAAGTGGCCGAAGGATACTTTATATTGCACTGCGTCCACGTCCTTGTGTGGTCACACGGAGAGAGAGGACACTCTAAGTCTCGCATATGGCAGAGGATCTGTATAAATACATTTTTGCGTCGCGACTTCAGTTCGAGTTTCCGTTTTCAGTTAACTCGAGTCTGAGTTCCTTCCACACACACACACACCACGAACACACACCACCCACACATGCAGGCTGGCAGGCAGGACCTGCACACACACACACACACACACATTCGTGCTGCTGGTCAGGCCGGCGACATTTTCGTTTTGGCATTTCGCATGCAATTTGCGGTTCATTGATTCGGAAGTTTTCCCATTTAACTTAAGCCTCTTTAACAATCCTATTGACGCAAATTTCTACTTACCGTTTCCCGTTGCCGCCGCAGGAGTCGCATTCTGCCGAAAGCGATACAGGGTATACACCCCCCTCCTTCCACCTGCTCAGGTGTGTGGGATGCTGTCGTGCCCTTGTTGTTGTCGTCGTCGTCGTAGTCCACTTAGGCGGAGCAGATGTCCTCCAGCATCGGGCAGTGCTCGATAATTATACATAATAATGTGACCTCGAGGGAGGGACCCCTCTTGCCTGGGAAAAGCCGCTAGATCTGAATGAGTCCTTGCCGCCTGCCCAATAATTATACATAATAATGCCCATGGATCTGTGTCCTGAAATAGCTTCCACTTTAGGGAGGAGGGTTCAAAGTTGTAAGGGATCTTGATCTGGTTAACCAAAGCCTCTTCCAAGTTAATAAGTTAATGAATTTCGCAGGGGAAAACTTATATATCCCGGAGACGGAGTACTCCAAGTCTTTGCCAGAAACATCATCAAAGTAACCGCTGCTGCTGGTGCCGGATTCAGACACATCAGCATCAGCATCATCATCATCGATGAGCTGGCCATCAGGGAGCACAACAGCAGAGCAAGATGCCGCAAAGGATGCTCCAAAAGGACACACGGAACGAGGAGCAACGAGCAGTAAACCAAAGCGCCAGCCGCCGCCGCTCCAAGGACAGGTACAATGTGCAATCTTTTGGTATTTTGTTGGCTTTACACATTTGGCGTAATGCCAAAACACAATAAAAAAAAAAAAGACAAGGGAAAGAACAAGAAAAGGAACAGGGAAGAGGTATGAAAGAAGAGGTAAGAGGAGAAAGGGGACCACGACAAGGGAAGGATGTCTTCTACGAAAGCAAAACAACTGCGGCAGGACGAAGACAATGCCAACTCTCGACTCCACTCAACACCTGAGCTGAGCTGAGCTGGAGCTCGAGTCGAGGGGAAGGGCAAACACTTGAAGGCGCGCGGCAAGGCACCCACGCGAACCGGGAACCGGGATGAGCACCAAGGACGTGCATTCATTCAAATCGACTTCGGCGCCCGACCTGGGAAAAGGAATTCATTTTAATGCACAGGCAAAGGCTGCAAGAGGATGGAGGGTAAGTGGGAGGTAATGGGAGGTACTGGGAGGTCCTGGTCGTCGTTGTCTGAGCCAGGAAACGTTTGCCGGCAGACAGAGGTAGTGCAGTAGGCGGAAGAAGGACTAAGAGCAGGGAAAAGGTAAAGGGAAAGGTAAAGGAGTAAGAGAAGGAGTACGAATTCGAGAAGTAGCAGGAGCTGGAGCAGGAGTGAGTCGATTACGGCTGCGTGTGGTGCGCCAAGATGCGCCTGCCTACCTGCCTGCCTGCCTGAATGCTCCTCCATAGTTGCTGCCGCCCCGCACCCTTGTCGGTGGATTTAAACGGCCAAAGTGCAATCCAGAAACACAACACACGAGCACAAACACAAACACAAACACGGGCACAGTCAGAGTCGGAGTCAAAGGAGCTGCTCCAAGTGCAGGTGCAGCTCTAGCTCCAGCTACAGCTCCAGCTGAGGTGGGAAAAGGACAAGGCAAGGACATGGAGACACACTGGCTGGCAAAAGCAAAGCGCCAGCTAGAGTCGAGCCAAGTCTATGAGAGAGAGAGTCTATAATTTTTGTTGTGGTTCCTGTCTATTGTCTTACCAGAGCCCCTCTATCTCTAAGCGGTCTCCTTCGACAAGGGCAACAGCTCCCTGCTGCTTCTCTGGCTCCACCAGCTCCTCCTCCTCCTCTCCTCCGTTAGCTAGGGAAATGAGCCATTCGCGTGAATTACTGAAATCGGATCTGCCCCCCCGTTTGCCCGCATTCCCCTTCGAGGAGTTTACTTTGGACTGACTCCTGGGGGTCTTCTTCTCTTGGTTTTAAAGCTGCCGAAGAGATTATAGGATGAGGATCCTCAACGAACTCTCAAAGCATCAAAATCTAAGTTTTTGGGAAACATTTTCAATTGGTTAATAAATTATTTATGCTATTTTTAAGCAATGGAGCTTGAGAATTTAACAGAGAACTATATAATATATGAGGAAAACAAACAAAAGAAAGGTGATTTTGTTTTTTAATATAGTTTAAACATAACAACAAAAATAATAATATTTAATATTACGTATTCTAAAAATATTCTATCTAAGCTTCTGATTAATTTTTAATATTTCATAAAACATTTTCTTATTTTTGAAGTTATATTTTGAGGCATTAACGTTCAAAATTAACGATCAACTTGCATTATCGCTTAAGCCGCTTAATCGAGGACATCTTGAATAGAGTCCCCTTTTACGAAATCGGTTAAAAACATGTTTTAAAGTTAATAGCTTCCGCTGTCAACAGCCGGCATTCGAAGCTAAGGACTTTCTAGTCGTTGCCGCCTTGCCGCTAAATGCGGAGGAGTAAAAGCTGCCACCTAATGAGTGAAAGCTCCAGAAAACAAACTTATATCACTGCGCCTGCGCCGATTGAGTGCGTCTCAAAATTGTGGGTGGCGCCAAAAGTGAGCTTGAGTGTTTTTCCAGTTTTTTTGTTATTTTATTTCTTACTGGGCACCAGGTTAGTTCCGATGGGGTTCAGCGTTCACTAAGGGCTATTTAAGGCCTATTAAATGATATATTAATGTACACATGCTTTGCAATTAGCGAAATATAAACATATTGTTTGTTCGAATACAAATGGTGGTTCAAACTGCGCGCCAACCCATAAGAAGCAAGCGCTAGCGCCGATAAACGAGACAAAATTGTTATCGATGGATGCAGGGCGCGCTTTCTGAAATTGAAATTAATCTCTAAAGAAATACAACTGAGCAAAGATTGCGGCAAATATATTCTATTTTATAAACCAACTTAACAAAACCAACAATAATGCAAATAGTAAATAAACACCATTTAAATCATTCATTCATCGATAGATATTTTCCCACCGACTATCGCTATCGCACTATCGATTTGCACTGTGTAATCGATGCACTTCTTACATCGCTACCAAAAAATAAACAGAATCGGTGGGAAAAAAAAGAAGAAAAACAATAACGAAGAATACAACAAAAGCGCACCAACGGCAGCTGGGCGCGCACGCAAGAACCTAGCAAAGAGGCCACCGCTCGCATCCTGGACATGTCCTGCCGCGGGAAACGCAGCGCCTAGACCAGCGCCGCCGCCGCCGCCCCCGGGAGCGCCCTGCTTGCCACGCAATTATGCAAGTTGCAGCCGCGGAACTAACTGTACTCGCCTCGCTGCCAGTGAAAGTGGAAGGGGAAGGGAAAGGGGAGGGCTGGAAGAGGAGCAGGAGCAGCACCCACAATCGGTAAGCAGGCAGCAGCAGGCACACCAAAGGCGGCGCCATCTAACCGCATCCCCTCCTGCCTTCGCAGACATGAGCCAGAGACATTCCGAGCCATTCTACATATCGCCCCGGCTGTTCGACAACCGGCGGCTTAAGCGGCGCCGCTGCCGCTGGATGGAACGCCTGCGCGAGCGCCAGCGGATCTGCATGGCCCAGATGCGCGTCCAGGCGATTGCCTCCAAGACTGATGGCCGGCGGCAGCGACGCGGACCCGCCGCTTTGCCCGCGGATGTGACCATTGACCTGCTGTCGGACGACGACGACCAGGAGCATGAGGCCGCTGGCCCTTCCGCCGGTCATAGCCGCCTGCTGCTGATTCCTGCCCCCGCCCTGACCACACGGCGTCCACCAAGACTGGGACGGCGTCAGGGAAATGCCACTCAGGCCCATGCCCCGTTCCCAATACCGACCGAGAGCATCCTGATAACCAGTGACGATGAGAACAATGATTACCAGACGACTTCGGGCCGGCTGCTCTCGATGCGCTCACGTTCGCCGCCGCCTCTGGCGCCACTAACGCTCTCGGATACCGTCGAGGAGGTCACAGTGTCGCTAGTGCCGCGCAGCTCCACCACGGCCAACTGCCAAGCACGGCAGATGCGGCACTCGTATCACTACAAGCCCCTGGCAACAGCGCCCCCCACTAACGGACAAGGAGGCCGAAGCTCTGGCGATACCAGCGGTTATCTGGAAGTGGATGTGGGCGGGGGCATAACGGCCACGCTGCCGGACGAGACCACCGTTCACACGGTCATTGCCAATCGCATTTACGAGCTCTCGCTGAGCAAGTTGCGCGAGGGCCTGGCCTCCAGTGGTGTGCCGGAGTATTCGCACGATCTGCTGCCGGAGCAGCTGCAGAAGCTATCGCCGGCACTGCGCGCTAAGGTGGCGCCACTAGTGGCTCCGTCGCCGCCCACGCCCATCTCGCTGAAGCTGTCCAGCGACCTAAGCATATCACTGATCTCAGACGACGATGACTGCGAGAGCAGCAGCGGTCCGCAGGCCAACAGCAGTGGTTCCAGCGGCAACGGCGGAGGAGGAGGATTCAGGTCCGAGCTGGCTCATCATCCGGTCAAAGTGGCCGCTGCGGAGGCCCATGCAGCCGCCAAGCTGCTCAAGCAGCAGCAGCCACAGCTGTCGGTGGTGCAGCATCTGCAGTATGGCGGCGGCGGGCGCACCGTACCCGTGGCCTTGGCTCTCCCAGTGATGGCACAGGCGACGTCGTCGTCGACGACGGCAGCGGTGGCCCATCCTGTCCTGCAGTTGCCGCGCCGCCGAAAGCTGGGCTGAAACCTTGGGACTTGTGGCCATAATGTAAACATTCCCCCAAGTAGACTTTACCTAGTGCAAATATGGAAGTAGGCTTAGTCACTCCCACAGTTTCCCAGTAATGCTTATTCTTCTCTCCCTCCCTTTCTCTTTCTTGCGCACTCTTTTTCCTTTCCTTACCATCCCTACCTCTTCCTGCCTCTTTCTTTCTCATATTTTAAGCTTTAAAAAGGAACGAGACGCAACGTACAAAAAGAAAGTAGAAAGAAAAGAAAGGCTTCATCTTCGTAAAAAAAAAAACAAAAACAAAATTTGTAAAATTTATATAGGAGAGAGCTTGGAGAATAGGAGAAAAAACAAGGTGGAGAGTTACGGAAATTCCGAAGAGAACCCAATATTTATACCAAGTACAAGTAGGTTAGTGTAAGTCTTATATTAAGCGTGATTAAGCGAGGATGCAGATGCAGACTCTCCTCTGTATTACATTTATATAACAAAACTGATCACCAAAATCGGAATAAACTTGCTCTTGTATATATAACTGTACAGGCCTTGGGCTTATATATTGTTAAAAACCATTTTACACAGCCGCTTGAGGTCGGAATATCTACACTTTCGCTGGCACAGAGTCCGAGAGTTGCTAGTATTATCCTGTACAGGATCCCTTCTCAGGGCTCATTGCGACAAATGACTGAGAGGCGTCGCCTCTTCACCACCCGACTATTTCCAAGCCACGACTCCTCTCGGGCCAGAACCTCGTGTGTGAACTGGTAACGCGCCACATGGCTCATAATGTACAGCGAGCGGCGGGGCAGGAGCAGATCCGCCACCTTACGCTCCAAATCCAAATCCTTAGCTCCTTCCTTTGCGGAAACCTTTGCCAACCTCATAACACAGTCGCTGAGCAGGCTAAGGCCCGCAATGGTATGACCACAGAACTGCAGGAAGAAGGGATATTAAAGCATGTATAATCTCTAACTAATCAGAGCTCCGTCTAGAGCCTCACCCGAACACTGTCCACGTGGGGCTTAATAACGCCCTCCTCGGCCAGGTCCAGGATGTGAACATGGGGCATTACATTCCCTTTGAAGGCGCTACGAGAAATTCTATCCAAAACGCGACGGTTGTCCACGGACCAGTCTCTCCGCTCCGACTCCCGGTAGCCATGGATGGCCTGCAATGGTAAAGTTAAAAGAAACTTCGAAATCTTACATATTGCAGAGTACACACACATCATCCCAATGGCTAGACTCGTATGGCAAACGCCTGAGATGAGGCTCTATTTCCTGTATTAGGCCCAGCTCCTCCTCCTCGCTGACAAAGTCCTTGATGACGCGCATATTCGCTTCGAACTCCTGTTTCTCCAATGGCGTCCACTCTCCGGAAAAGTGCAGCAGGCTGAGGCGACGCAGGATGCCGGCTGAAGGCAGTCTTCTGCCCAGGAGGAACAGCATGTTGTTGCGTTGCGTCAGAGGAGGTTGTCCTTCTATCGAGTGGCTCCATTCGATAGACACTGCCAGAGGAAGCATCGGCCAGGGGAATCCCCAGCAGGGGCTGCCACTACAATGCTTTCGCTGGTCCGGGAGCACCACGAGGCACACTCGATTGATGGCCCACGCATGCGCCGGAGCCTGGCTCGCCTTCGAGTTAGGGCGGAAACGCTTTCCGGTGTAGATATTCCAGAAATATTTCTGCTCTCCAGCCGTACTGCTGCGACGAGCTGGCCGGAGCTGCTGCAGGACTGAAGCTGAAGCTGGGAAGCTGGAGCTGAGTGCAGATTGTGGAGTGCCCACCAGTGTCGCGAGTGGTGTCCAGTGTTGGCTCCAAGTTTCCATTCCAAAGCGTATTGAACGGTTTTTTATTCAAAGCGCTTGGCTGCTGACGGTGAGAGCTCCGAGAGCTATGAGCTACGGTGGTGGTGCTGGCCCGTTAATTGTGGAACCTTCTTAATCGGCAAGTGCGTAGAGCAGAGAGTGCGGTGCCCAGAATCCCGGAGTCCCTGCCGGCGGTGGTGTTCCAGGATTCACATTTACATCCACATCCACATCCACGCCCACGTTCCGCGTTCAAAGGCTTCCGTTACCGGGAAGTCGCGCTTAGCTTTGCGTGTGTGTGTGTGCGTGTCGGTGCACTGGACACCCTGCGGGCGAAAAAGAAAACGGGATAACGGTAAAACGAGGCACCGCACCTACAAAATCTAATCTAAAATTCCTTCAGAGACCCGCAATTATGGCATTGCGAGCCATCTAGTGTGTGTATACACAACACACACACACACATACACATATATATACCCCACCCGTACCCCCTTTTCGTGTGCACTAAAAAGTATACCATGTATATACGCCCCCTTCTCCACATCTCTGTTTTGGGTACAACAGGCAAACTGTGTGTGTACTCTCTCTGTACATGCATGTGTACATACAGGGATCACCCTGTGTACCTCTCCCTTCTCGATTGGAAAGGAAATGTGTTTGTCCTTTTGTTTTCTTAAGAGTTTAAGAGTTTCCTCTTGCCAAATGATCCCAGGGCTTATACCGATGCAGCTAGAGCTCCCTTTCCAAGCTCCAGTCACGCCTCTAACTCGGTCCCGCGCCTCTCCGTGCCGCCGCATCCAGGAGTTTGCGCACTCCCTTCACCTGGCTTCGTCGTCATTCGTTCCGTTGCATGCTTCTGCATCGGCAGGACACTGCGAGAAATTCCACCACACCCAGCTACGAGCTACGAGCATGTAGCCGATGAATACTTGCTCGTTGGCGTCCTGGTTTATCTACACCAGAATCCCCAACACACTGACCCTAAACGGGTGCTCGCGTGAGTGTGTGTGTGTGTGTTTGTGCGTGTTGTTGTTGCCGGTGCCAAATGTAAACAAAGCCGTTGACAGAAATTAATGTACAAATATTCTTACTTCCTGGTGACAGCCCTTAAGCAAGCGGCAGGATGCTGATCCGCTGGAAGAGCAAAGACAAGAGCGCCTCCTCCAACCAGAGCGCCTGTGGCAGTAGCTCCTCCTCGAAGAAGAAGCGCAAGGGACGCGATGGCGGTGAGTACTCAGAAGAGAGAGAGAGCGAGAAAGAAAGCACCGTTACGCAGCGGGAAGCACAGGACTGGCCAGTGTTGTAAAGTGCCTAATGGGTACCCTCTTTTTCAGAAGAAGATTGGCAAAATGAGAACAAATCGGGACGAATGCCGGCGAATGAGCAGGGTAAGTGCCTGCTACCGATGCAGTGCATCAAGATATCTAACCGGAAGACCTACTTCTCGGCAGGTGGTGGCGGCGGAGGCGGCGACGAACGACGCCGGGCCATGCGCCGCGACGATCCACGACGGCACACACTTGGCGGCGACATGCTGGTCTACGGCGGTGGCTCCCAGCACCAGCATCCGCATGCCCACCAAATGGCGCCCCAGCAACAGCGGGCCATGGATCTGGAGGTAAGTACTCTCTTATATGTACATATATGTACATGTTTGCTAAGCCTTATCCAAATCCAAATCCTTGTCCCCGCAGATGAGCACGCGGGCGCAGAGGAACAAGAAGAACCAGCCAATGCGCGGCTATGCACCCGTCAACCAGGGACCCCTGTTCGATGACGATCCCGGTATCATGTCCGAGGTGGAAACGGCCAGCACTGGCTTCCGTAGGGGCGGCAAGCAGCGCTCCTCGCTCCCCGTGGTCCGCACGCCCTCCAAGACGCTGGAGCGTCCGCTGGGTCTGGTTTTCCTCCAGTACCGCTCGGAGACGAAGCGCGCCCTGCTGCCCAACGAGATCACCTCGATCGATACGGTGCGCGCCCTGTTTGTGCGCTCGTTCCCTCGCCAGCTGACCATGTCCTACCTGGAGGGGCCGAATGTGAAGATCTACATACACGATGCCAGCAAGGATATGTTCTATGAGCTGGAGGATGTGCGTTCGCATCTGCGCGAGATACGCGATCGATCCGTGCTGCGTCTGTTCGAGTCCACAGAGGTGGCAGCTCCGCCGCAGATCCTGCCAGGGGGACCGGGCATACCGCAGCCGCTGCCGCAGGCCCAGGCTCCAGCAGCCAACTGGGATCAGGATCAGAGCTACTTCAGTGAGCCGGAGTTCGATTCGGACTACAAGCACCAGCACATTCACAAGTCCAAGGTGAGTTTTTTTCTTTCTTTTGTTTTTGTTTAAATTAATCCTTTATTCAATATCACCGCGTAGGGGCTTAGAGGGTTAGGTTTTGGGGGCTAATGGTGTCCATGGGCGAGTCAAGGATTGTTCGGGGCAGGCCATGAGCCGCCACTCTAAAGCATTGACTCCCGCATGGACAGGCAGAGAGGTACTAAAGAAGAACTTAAAGCGGGTCACAAAAAAAAAAAGAGAAAGGGATGAGGAAAAGGAAAGCTTAAACTGGAATACAACTAGAAGTTACCGCAGGGACCCACTGTGAGGCCCTTGAGCGCATTATTCATATGCTCCTGGACATCCTTCCACGCAAATACGATGGCCCCCTGGAAGGGCTCCGTGTGACAGCTGCCACAGATGCCCATCACCGCCTTGACCTCCTCCTCGGCGGGTTCGCGGTCATGCGTACTGATCTCCTCCTCCAGGCTCATCTTAAGCGTCAGATCCTGCTTGAACTTCTTTCCCCCAAAGTCGGCCAGGCCGTTGTATAGCTCACTGGCAGCGCCAGAACCAGAGCCAGAGCCATCATCCACCACGGAGCCATCATCCAGCAGGACCAGGCCGCGCTTCTGCAGCTTCTTGTTGTCAGCGCTTCCGGCCTCCCGCTTGAACTGTATATGAGTCTCGGTTTCATCGATAAACTGCACGTTGGCCGAGTTGCTCAGCATCTGGAAGCGATTCCGACCTGGAGCAGCAGCAGCAGCCTGAGACGGAGCAAGGCCCAGAAGCTGCTGGGCCACCAGGCGAGAGCCGGCATTGATCTGGCCGTTGACAAAGTTCGTGTTGATGGTGATGGCATCGCCTGGCGAAGCAGTACCAGCAGCAGTAGCCGGGGCACCACCAGCGGAGGCAGGCACACCATTTGGTGGCGGATTGGCCAGGTTGATGCGCACCTGGGTGGGAATCTGACCACTGGCCAGCAGCGTGTGCATGGGCTGGGGTCGATTGATCTGAAAAAGAGCCCAGGAAATAGAGGATAAGCAAGGAGTATTGAAGATTCAAGTGAATCCTTACCGTTGGCGGAGCCCGGGTGGTGCTCGAGACCTCCAGTCCCTCGTGGTCAAAGTGATGGACATGATGGTGCTTGTGATCGCGATGCGCCTTCCCCGCACTAAGGGCCACCCGATAGACCTGGACGAGGGTCATCTCAAAGTGCAGACCGTGGCTGACCTCACCGGTGGCCGAACTGCCGCCGGAGCGCAGCTTGCCATTAGCTGGTATCTTGTGACCCACGAGCTGCGCAAGGAAAGAGCAATGTAATTAACGTTTAAGTAAGAGTGGGTGGAGCTCTTGCTCCTCCTGATACTCACCGAATTGTGAAAGCCACGCCCTATGCGCTCCGCCTTGAGCCAGGCCTGCCACTCGCCCGTCTTGCCATTCCAAGAGCTGCACATATGATGCCACTGTCGCATTTTCAGCGGATAGTTCAATCTTCACCAGAGCAGAGCGGAGCGGAGCAGAAAGAGGCACTTAATTAGCTGTGGGCACCAATAGGTAGACGCCATACCGAATCTCACCTGAACATTTGCTGCCCCTTTATGGCCATCGAAAGGAAACTGGAATTCTGCGCATTCGCGACCCAGATTTGTATCTCGCGCGGTTCCTTGCCAGCTGTAAATAGATGGATGGATGGATGCACACACAAAAGTGGATCAGACTCGCTTTCAGGCCAATTATGGTTAGTCATGGCATGGATATGACGAAATCGAAGCCAAATCCCGCGAATCTAGCTCAAAGACAGAACCTAAGCCTGGCAATTCCCACCTCCCCCCTGTGGCACGATACACAACCGATCAGGAAGCCCGGTTATACAAGAGCTTGGGAGAGCTAGAGCCAGAGCTGGAGCTGGAAGTGCAGTGCAAATCCTGTTAGGCTGTTTAGCTTGAGAGCGCTGCATACGATTTAAATATGAATCACCTGACTGACCAGCGCATGGCCTGGCTCTGAAAATCATTTCCTAGGCAGGCGGAAGCCCGACTAACGTCGCCGTTGCCGCTATTTGAATTGAGGCTCAAGCTGAGGCTTTGGCTTTGGAATTATGTCAAATGCTAAAGCCGCCGCCTTAGCTTCCAGCTCTCCAGCTACAGCTCCCAGCTTTAGCTTTAGCTTTAGCTTTAGCTGCTCACCGACACCGACACCGAGACACCAGCAACAATGCCGACGACGGCGACGACATCCAACTGGAAACAGGTAAATTATCGCTTATGTAATGCGACCGCAGCGACAACAACAACTTGAACAACAACCAACAAGTGGCAGAGGCGGCAACAGCGTCATGGGGCAGATACAAAAAAAATTGTTTAGAAAATAAAGACAAGAAGCTAAACAAAGCAAAGCCACACACCTCCAAAGAGCAGCTACTAGCTCTTCTAAGACTCTCTCCTGAGACTCGAGAGCCTCAAGCAGGACTTAAACTCCTCCAGGGACAGTACTACCTTCCACTAGCAGCAACCCCATCATCGTTGACCATCAAAGTCGGTAGCAACCTGTCGTCTTAGAGCTTGTGCTGAGAGCTTGCATCAGGAAGTGGGGGCTTCCTTTCACTTTCCCAGTCACAGCCACAGCCAGGTGCGAGCGCCAGAGCGTGGCCCACAAATTTCGTTACCCGCCAAGCGAAGGTCTCTTTAACAGCAGCCAGCCAGCTCGGCTAGTGGCCCATCAAAAGAGATCGACGCCCGTCGCTGGCCCGCTTATGCAACAGTCCAAGCCCAAGCCCCAGCCCCGGTTAGTCACCTTCCCCCACCGATGTAAGTCATCGTCATCATCATCATCATCTGGTCACTCGGTGGAGCCCATTGTCAAGCCGCTAAAGCAAGTCACGGTGAGAGGCGGCAAGCAACACCTTTAACAACAACACCTCAAACCCCAAGTCAAGCCAAGTTGTGACCCCTACTTACCCTCGTAGGTCAGGAGGACATGGTCGCCGCTGTGATTGGTGAAACGCATCCAGAAGCACAGCGTAAACTGATCCAGCTCCGGCAATGGGTTGCCATACTCCACCTCGCCGTCCTGATTGAAGGCGAACTTCTTGACGCTGCACCGATTGGCGCCATATAGCGGTGTTCGCGTGAAGGTCAGCGGCTCCTTGGGGGACGCCTCGATATCCTCTAAGCTATATGACTCATACTGATCGTCCACATGATCGGCAAAGGAGATGGGATGTGCTGCCGAGGCACTAACGCCGGCTGTGTCCACGGCACGGGCCAGCAAGAGTTCGTCCTCGACCTCGGAGGTCTCCTTGTCGCCGCTGAACTGAGAGAAGCTGGTGGAGATCTCATGACTGCTGCTAGCCTCGCCCGGATGGGACTGCTTGAGGCTATAGGCGGCGGTGCTGCCGCTGCTTGAACTGACAGCGATGGGCTTCCAGGCTAGAGAGCCATTCAGCAGCAGCAACAGCACAAGGCTTAGCAGGGCCAGAGTGCGGGTCATTTCCAATGGGGATGCGGAGGATGTCTCAATCTTGAGTTGGGAGGAATGATGCCTAAAGATCGGGATCGGTTTCGGTATCGGGATCTCTTGCACGTCCGATTGGCGCGATGTCTCGGACTTCACTAATCATCCACGCATGCGCCGCGGCCAGGTTGAGTTGCGCCGCCGAAAATAACAACAGCAACAGCAGCAACAGCAGCAGCAGAGTCAGCCAAGGCAGCAGCAGAAACAGCAGCGTTTGAAGCTTGGAGCAGCAGCTCTGCCCAACTGGTCCCACGTCGCGCTCAGCGTCGGTTGTAACGAATTACGAATTGTAACTGCTATATTGAAATTGAAACTGGTTGAGGTCTGTCTGTCGGCGGCTATGACCGTAGCAGGCGGCAGCGGCGGCGGCAACGCAGTGAGCCAACCACTTGCACTTGTTGCACTCCGCTTCGGGCCAGGTAATGCCTGCACTTGATGTGTAATCGCTGCCAGCGGATGAGTCCATCCAGAGCAGCACGTGCCAGCCATCCGAGCACCGAGCCCCGAACCCCTAACACCGAAAGGGAAAGGGTATGGGAAAGGGAAAGGGCTTTCGCATCGCATCGCAATTGCTGTGCGGTTTTGGCAAGTGATTGGATCGATCGCTTTGATCGATCGCATTGGGTGGGTCAAATGGCAATTAACGGGTATTCATCTGAAGCGACGACGCGTCGACGGCCCTGGCTCTCGACTTTGACTTCGACTTCGACTTCCACGAGTCCGAGCCCAAGTTAGTGCACGGAAAGAAAGAAAGCTTAAGATAGATTTGTACTGGAAATTATGAGCAATATTAGTTTCCTTTTAAAAGTACCTTCTAGCAATTTTATTACCTCTGTAAGTCTTCTCGTTCTTAAGAGAAATGTAGCACAAATCTGTTAACTTATTGCTTAGTTAGTTTGCTTTATAAGACCCAGAGTTTTCTCTGCGTGTACGCACAAGTGCTGTACGTGTTTCGGTACGTAATCTTTTTGGGATAGGCCACAAAACCATTGGACATTAAAGAGAGGCGAAACCATGGCTAACATTTCGCTACTTGAGCGAAGGCCAATTGGCAAAGTTAGGCAAAAAAATATATACATAGAGACGTGCCCTTGCCCCTTGTCTCTGTACCTGTACCTCAGTAAAAACCTTACTAAAAACCTTACTAACTCTCCCGCTTATTCATCTTTGTATCTTCCAGATTGGCAAGCAGCCGGCGCCCTACTACGTGGGCTCGTCACAGACCCTGCCCCGCGGCATGTACTCCTCAGAGCGCAACAAGGTGTCGATGGGTGCGTACCGTAGTCCAAGATCCCTTCAACCTAATGGGTTTCCCTTGACTTGTGTATTATTTTTCGTTTGGAGTGTCCCCTTTTTTAAGTTGACCCAATGACCCCGTCCTGCCTGCAGCTGATCCTTGCTCCCTACCCACCCATTCTCTCTCGCTCTCTCTATCTATCTTTCTCTATCGAGTTTAGTTCTGTGTCTAAATATGATTCATGTCCATATTCATTAACCCCCCAAAAATAACTAACACTCACCACAACTAACAACAACAACAACAAAGGAGCGCCTGTGAAACCACTCAGATCACTCAATCCAAGGGGGGGTAGCATGGAACCCCTGTTCCCCTACACCCCGGATCAATTATACAGCATTCCAGGTACCCGAGAATATACATATGTATTAATGCCTTTCTATATCCACTCGTAGCTGAGACTGTGTACGACTTTGGGGGGAAAACAGAGTCGCCCACAGTCGCAGTCACAGTCTCCACACGCAGACAATTCTACATTCCATTATCATTCCATTGGCTTGTCTTGCTTCTTGCTGGAAATTATACTATATAATATATGTATGATATATGTCGGAGACATTTGCCATTTATTGGAAATATGAAGAGTCAGGCTTATAAAAACTCACCTTGATGATTAAAAATACAATATAAATAGCATTTATCGATTATTAAGCTCTTGCAAGGTATTCTAATTCTAGTCAGAAGCTTCCTACCCTGTGAAGACGTCATTTCCGACCGTATAAAGCATATATATTCTTGATCAGCATTAAAAGCCGAGTCGATCAGCCATGTTTAGATAAAAAACAACTTTACTAAATGTTTTTAAAATTTTATAAGGGTTTAAACATCGTCAACATTTTGAAAAATTTAGATAAAAAAAAAACAAATTAAAAAATTTTTAAACTTGATACGCAGATTTATTAACCACATCAGAACTAGTATAAAAAACTTTATCAAATTAAAATTTGTGCTTTTTTAGCTTGGTTATGATTTTTTTTAACTTTAATTTATTCAAAAAATTAATATCAATAATTGTCGATTTTAAGTGCAATTATCTAAGCTATTCTTAGGAACATTTAATAGCTAAACAGTAAATGACAGTCAAAAGTCATTTGTAATCTGATTAACTTTTTAATAAAGTAATACAAAAAAATATTGTAAAAAAAGGTTTTATATAAAACAAAAAATGTATCATTAAAATTGTTTAAATTCCGAAGAAAAAAATTAATGAAAAAAGAAAATTAAAGCTGAAAGAAATTATTAAATGTATTATTTTAAAGTGTATAAAATAACAAAAGGTATACAAACATCGGCTTACCGAAAATAACTTTCTTTCTTATTTTTCGATTATACCAAAACTTTAGCGTTAAATGCGATATTTTTTTAGTAGTTTTTAAGGAGAGACTCCAAGGATTAGTTGTGAAAACTCATAAAGATCCCTCAGTCGACATATATCTATATGTATAATTGTAACTATATCTGAATGCGTTCCAATCATATGCATCCCCCATTCCGAATCGATCTCGAATCTCGTTCTTTTGCTTTCCTTTTATTGCCTCAATTAAATTCCAAATTAATAACTCAAGCTACGTTTAAAGGGAAGACCAAGATCAAAGTGCTGACTAACTCTAAATGCGGCTACCTTTTCAGACGGCTACACCAGTTCCCCGGAGCGCAGCAGCCGCGGCAACTACGAGGAGCCCTACTACAGTCAGTATGGAACGCGAGGCCCCGTAGTGGCGCCCATCATTGACGAGGAGCAGAGGTGAGTGCCGCCGAGAGGAGAGTGTAAGGTTAACTGATTTAAATAATTAAATATTATTTTGTTCACAGCGATGGAACCATGACGGAGGATCAGTACGCTTTGTACGGCATCAAGGTGGGCGGCGGCCCCAACCGTCTAGCGCATCGCGGCAACCAGATCTACGATCCCACTAGGTGAGCATTCTACCGCGTATGGCCTTCATGTACGAGGCATAGTCCTGCTGCAGCAGGAGCAGGTTGTTTCCTTGGTTCCTCGAGCTTCGCTTGCTGCGTCGATAGATCTTGATGCGCTTCACATTGCCATTGGTGGAGGTGGTGGTGGCCGTGGCCACCGGATGGAAGTAGGTGGTGCCCTTGCTCTTGATGGCCTGCACAATCAGGCAGAGCAGGTAGCCGCCGAAGGAGAGAAAGGCCAGGGCTGTGATGCTTATCTGGAACAGAGTCTGCAGCTTGGTGGGCTTCGGCTCCATCCAGGAGGGAGCTGGAGGATGGGGATGATGCGAGTGCCAGGGACCAGGGGCAGTCCCGCTGTCGTGATCCCCACCGCTGGCAGGGATAAAGGATTAGTAGCTTGGATTAGCTCATTATAGAACCAGGACCTTACCGATCGGCCATCAAGGCCATACGCTCTGGCATATCCGAAACCAAACCCGATCGAGACTCCACCTGGCCTGCTTCCGGACAATCCGTGGTATCAACTCCCGGCTGGTAGAAGTCCTCTCCATCCTCCTCCTGCATTCGCTGCACAGACTTCTTGAGCAGCAGCAGCTCATCCACCTGAAAGTTGGCCAGACAGCTGGCAAAGCGAGCTGGCGTACCAATCACTGTTGGAGGTTGGAGGTTTTCGGATTCGTCATGAGTCCAAGTCCACTAATGCCAGATTGGATTGCCCAATCCATCGATCGATCGATTTGGCTCGAATTGGAATGCTACATACCGCTGCAAGTAGTCATGGTTTGCTCAGTGCTGCTCACTGCTCAGTGGTTCTTGCTTCGACCCAACTTGCCAGCCAGCGTCTGACGACTGGCATTGCGTGCTCTAACTCTGGCAGCTCCAAGCGGATTGGCAAAAGGAGGTGAAGGAGGAGATGGAGGAGGAGGGTGCTAGGTACTAGCAGCCAACCGCATTCTTGCCAGTTTCCGTTATGGTTCACGCTCCAAGAGCTGCGACTTTGGTACCAATTCCGGTGTCTAAGCCGAAGCCCAGGCTTGGCTAAGCAATTGGAGCAATGCAGTCAACGGATGTGTGGCCCAGTAAGCGCGGTGACACGCCATGACTATCAGCAACCAGCTAAGCTTCCCCTACAGGTTATTTCATATTTTGTACTTACTTTACTTGCAGGCCCGAAGACTTGCATCGCATACGCGTGGAGCACATGGAGCGGCAGTTGGCCAACTTGACGGGACTGGTGCAGAAGGCTCTGGTGAATCAGAATCCACAGATTGGGCCCCTGGCGGTGCCCACCCTGGATCCCAACTATCTCGTTGTGCCAAACCAGATGCAAGGTAAGCTAAGGGTTGGATCGATGTCCAATGTGTAAATGTTGTAAGCCGGCACACACACGCTTAGCGCTTGGAACGAACCGACGTTTTAGCAGAGCACCGCCAGCACTGCTTCCACCACGTCCACGAGCTCATATACGCGCGTGAGATCCTAGCCCATCTTTGCTACATGTCTTGTCTCTGCTCTGCTCTTCTCTTCTCTTCCCTACTCCTGACACCCCCTCCCGTTCTCTCTTCTCCAGCCAACGGCTCCGGAGACGAGCTGTACATTCGGGAGAAAGCTCCCAAGCTGGGCAAGAACTCGTGCCGTAAGTGTGACCCCAAAAGAAATTAAGGAGAAAATTAATACAGACATCGTTCGCCTACCTTGACCCCTTGCTCTTGCAGAAAAATCCGTGTCCTTTGAGAAGTCCGTGTCGTTTAGCGATGACATACAGGGAATACCCAAGTCACATAGCCCTCTACATGCCGGTAATTCCTGTTCTCTAACCACGAACTAGATTTGTGTAGTCACTAGCTCTGAGAAAGTCAAGTAAATACTAATTAAAATACATATTTTAATTGAAAATTTAATGGGTATAATTAGCACATCAGAGATTGTAAATAGAAGTTTCGGAAAAACCTTTAAACAATGTGTCTTTTCGTGTTGCTTTCTTGCGAAATGTATTCTCTTTCAAACCTTGCCTGCAGTGTACAAGCTTTGACGAACGAAATATAGATAGAGATAGTTTATTTTTAACAGCTCTCTGAGAGAGCTTTGCATTATATCTCTCCGTTTGGTTTTGAGAGCGAAACTGACTGAGACCAAATCAGCTAAGCGCCTGCTCACACAACACCTAGTTTCTGTTATCTCCGAACTCTCATTTCTTTAAAAAACACAGAGAGATTTTTTAGTAATATTTTAACACAAGATCAGAGCTGGTGAATACCCAAAGACTTTAAAGGATATGGCTTAGGTTTAGAGAGTATACAAAGCAAACCGTTTCCCTCTTTCGCCGCTCTTCCTTTGAACCGTAATGGACTCGGCTCCGACAGCTGACACGAAGCCTACTAAGCCGGCAATCAAGTCATCTACCCTGCCACGCACCTCGTCCCAAGGTAAGAATGGCCCCACCACGACTCACTAGGCATGCCTCAGTCAAGCACAAGTCATTCAATGACCACTCACTTAAAACTCACTCATAACTCACTCATTACTCACCAGTCTTTCATCACTCAATCACAACTCTTTCTTCACTCATTCACCACTTCTTCATCGCTCACTCACCCATCCACTTACTCACAATTCACTCACTGATGACACCTCCACGAACCTGCCCTCACCGCGACTTGGTTTCTCTCCCTTTCCTTCCGAAGAGCGCGACCGCCTCAAGCCCCCACCACCCCCGAAGCCGATCGTGCTGGCCCAGACCGCTCATCCCAACTACCGGGCTGACATTGCGCTGGCCCCCGAGGTCTACAACCATCTGCGTGGCCTGCAAAAGAAGGCCAAGGATCTGCGCATGGAAGTGCGCACTCTGCGACGCCTATCTCAGGCCCAGGCCGTTGCTGTGCGGGAGGATATCAAGGGCACCTTTATGCGTATCCGGGCCACGCTCTTGGCCAGCAGCGGCAGCTTTTGGAGCCATCAGAGCGATCAGGACACCACACGGATATCGCGGGAAGAGGAGCTGTACAAGCAGGAAGTCATACGGCTGGAGAAGGATCTCAGTGACCTCGAGGCATCGGTGGAGAATCTGCGCGGTGAGGTGATCAATCGTCGCACACGCGTCAACATGACCGCCGTGGAGGATATGGCTCTGGTGCTTAGTCGGGCCAGGTAAGAGCGCCTCGGGGAAGACCACAAGACCAAGAACTAATCTGGATCTCTTTCGGTTTGCTAGCAAAACCGTTGCGGAGTTAAAGCTCAAGTTCCCAGCCCTGTCGAATGGCCTGCGCTGCATACTCTCGGACGAAATGGAGAAGGTGGTGCGCGAAGAAAAGTTCCTCAAAGAAGAGCCCGATCGCTTGGAGTCGGCGCTGCGACGCTGCAAGAAGCTTACTGGGACCCTGGTCACGCTCAAACGGTGCGTTGTTTGTCGCTTGCCCCGTGAATGTCCTTATTCCCTCATCCTCTATGCTTCTGTTCACAGCTTGGCCAGCGTCCAGGAGCAAAGGCTACCGCCAAATGAGCCAACCATCAACGAGGAGCCGCCACGGTCCGCGGACATCTCGGCGCAAGACAAGGTAAGTGCCAAGCAGCCGCATGCCGCCGTTGGTCGTTGTCCATGGGGAGGGACAGACAGACAGATGAAGAGGAACAAGTGACCCGTGGTGGTGCTGCGTACAGTTACACTAAAAGCTAGTTCAAAATCAAATCCTAAACCAAGTCAGAGAGAGGGAGAGAGAGCGCTCCAGCTCCAGCTCCAGCTCTAGCTCCACCTCCACATCTCCATATCCATTTCCATACATACTTGTATACATATACTGCTACAGAACGTGTCATGTCTATATATACATATGTATAAAAGTATTGCTCCCATTTCTATAACTATCGCAGAGACTATAGAGTTGCTTTCTTAACGAACTTGCCATGCTTGTCTTTTCGAGATAAACATTATGATACTGCCAGCCTAGCTCTGATCTTCAGTCAGAGTCGTTGGCCAATAGCTAGTCCTGTGGCGCTACCGCGTCTGTCTTAGGTTAGTCTTAGTCCTTGCTTTCAGTCCGTCCGAGAGCGATGATGTGTATGTACATATATTAAAAGCAGAGTCCAGTTTTAACCCAAATCGACCTGAACCCAAGCCCAAAACCACAACCACACCCACACCCAAAAACCCCACTTAGTTGTATCAACTGGAAATATGACCTTGATTTACCTTAAAACATTTATTCGTTTGTAGCCTTTGGTTTATATATTTTGTGCGTTTATCTTATGAATAAGTTGCAATTGGCTGTTGTTACATAAATAGTGTTTTGGTTCATCGTTCATTTCACCACAAAAAAGAAATATATATATTTATAAAAAAAAAAAAAACAGAAAACAAAATGAAAAGGAGAAATCCAGCGAGTAACGTGTAGCGAGTAGCGAGAAACGAGTCGACAAGTCGGCACAAGTTGAGGTAGCGCCCCTCCCTGCATAGCACCGCTAAGCACCGCGAAGCTTTACCAAACCAGAGCTCCCGATCCGACCCCCTAGAACCTCGAGACCCCGAACCCCCCAAAGACCCTTCACCTTCAAGCCAAACTGTTTGAGCTTCTGCCTTGTTGGGTCCTATTACTAGATATAACAATTACACACAAAACATAATAATGCTTAACCAGTTACTATATATCATCATTACATGCTGAATAACCAACCCCATAAACCCCGTTCCCCCCGATGAATACAAACGAATTGAACAAACAACAAATCAAAAAAAAACACAACAAAAAGTTAATTTTATATCAGCTTGACCGTCTTTTAAAATGAGGTTTACCTTCGTTTTCTCTTCTTGCCTTTTCTCAAACATTTTTGAATATCGTTTACCGTTTAACCGTTTAACCGTTTTAACCGTTTACCACTACAACTACAACAACTACAACCCACATAGTTTAACTGGCGATGGAGTTCAAACTTCAAAGAGGCAATTACTGAGTAATGACTGAAAATCCAAATATATCAAAATACAACAAAAAACCAAACCAAAAAAAAAAAAAATCAAAAAAACAAAAAAATCAAAAAAAAAAAAAAAGATGAAAAGAATTATAAACAAACCAAAAACCGAAAAGAAAAACCCCCGTTTTTTGAAAAAAAAAATCAAAATGCAAAATCATAAAAAAAACCAAGTTGATTTTCCTTTTGCTAAAACATAATTTGCTCTGCATTAAACATAAACTAGTTTATATTTTTGTATACTATTTACTACTGCTATCAACTTCTAACTAAACTAATACTCGTACTAAACTCAAAAACCCATATCGAATTTCATCATAAGCCACCAGAAGAGTACTCCCAAAATAGCCAAAAAAAATACTAAAAAATAAACAAGAGTAACCAAAACCCTCTGAACCAAAAAACCAACCAACAACCTACAAAGCTACATATCCATGTTCTCGTATGTACATATATATGTATCAATAACGTCCCCCCCCCCCAAGTTGAATGACTGTGTGTGTGTGCCTACCACTCAAGTAAAGCCCCCCTTCCCCTAGAACCATCCAAAACTTCTCCCAATCCGAATCTCCCCTCCAAATGTCCCGTTCCAGTTCAGTTCCTCTGCCACTCGTTAGCATCAGTTTGCCAGTGATCACCCGTGTCCGCGTCAAAAGGATCCTTCTTCTTTCCTGTGTGTGCCCGAGTATCTCTTTTCCAGAGTTTGACGGTGTCGAAAACCAGGTAGGAAACGATGGACAACACAAAATATTTGCTTTATGAGGCCAAACTTTTTATACATTTCATCATTTCCCCCCCAAAAAAACACCAACCAACCAACAAAAATTTTTAACTCTAATTCTTAACTAAATTCTAAATTCTAATTCTATTGATACAAAAACTAAAAAAAAACACAAAAACCGAGTATGACAAATGTACAAATTTTTGTAAAGACAATAATATTCTTTCCGTTTTTTTCGTGGCCCAAAAAAACCACCTATGATCTCTCACTCACAAACAAAAAAAAAACAAGTCTCCCCCCCAACCTCATCTTGGTGTGACACCACATTTTCTCTGTGTGTTTTTCTTGACATAATCATAAGACCAGATCCTAAGATTAAGATTTATATGTGCCAATCAAGTAAGCTCGATTTTGAGATATGTGTGTGCGTGTGTGTGTGTATATTATATACATTCCCAAAACTCCCGATATATGGTCATCATCCTAGCCAAGTCAAGTCCATACATTATCTCTTCGCCACTGCACTCCAAGCCATGAGATATGGAACTAAGAATCTAAGAATCTAGCTGAAAAATATCGAGTGAATGATGGGGGTATACCCACAGGTCCAAGTCCGAATCCGTGTCTGTTTTTTGGTTTCATTTGCTCCCATCCCAGCTCCTCCGATCCAACTCTTAGGATCCCCGTAGTACTCCCTCATATATCCCTTTCGTATTCCCATACGTACTCTGAGTTTTCATTGTTTTCAGTGTGTTCTCGCTTCTGCTTTTGCAAGTCTTCTTCTGTTGGTGTTCGTTCCTTGTTCTACATGTTGTCGCCTTCTCCTCCTTCTCCCTGCCTGCCTCCTGATTGTCGGGGGGTTTTTTTTTAAGGGGGTCATTGACCCCATTCAAAGTCGGGCTATCATCAGCAATTCCCACAGTGAGTTGAAGCGAGTTCTTGGTCTGCACACAGTTTGTTGAAATCAATTAAAAACGGGGGACAGGCAGTGGCGCATACTAAACACGCACAGATACAGATACAGATCCAGATAAAGATACTAATAAAGATAAAGATACAGATACAGCTTAAGACACAGATACTGCTACAGCTACATATCACATAACTAATTACAGAGTTACTACCTCGGTGCAGATCAAAGACACAACTCCCAGTCTTCCCTAATTAAGTGTTTCTTTCTCAGAGCAGAAGAATCGGTTTAACATTTAATTGAACTGTTTTTTTTTTTCGGTTTTTTGTTTGTCTTTTATTTTACTTTTTTTTTTAATTTTTTGCTTTGTAGTGCGTGTGTGTGTGCGTGTTTAATATACAAAATATACGAATTAGATACATATTATATGTATATGTACCCTTGTACCCTGTTTATGTACGTACACACCATCAGCCTTCAGCCTTCAGCCTTCTGCCTTCAGCCCTCCAAGCCCCTCATCCGAACATCCAAACATCCAAAACCATAACCATAAACCACTCTTAAAGCCTTACAATTAATCTTAATCAGACAAAATCGAATGGCCAATTGTATTGCCAAAACAGTCATCACTGTTCAGTCACTGTTCTCACTCATCGTTTGTTGTCTTTGAAGTTTCAACAATCTATCAAGCATCAGCGTCATCATCATCATCATCATCAATCACATTGCCCAGCCCCAATACCCCCAAGACCATCACAAGCATCATAACCATAATCATCATCAAAATCGATATCAGAATCAGAATCAGAAACAGAGAAACCTCAGTAACCATCTAGCCTACAAAGAAGCGGAAGCTTAGAACTTAAAGAGGCAGTAAGAGCTTAAGGAACACTTCAACAACAGCAGAAACACAGACATTTCTCCCAGATTTCATCACAATTGGTGAAGACTAGCTGTAGACTCTTAGTGAAAAAGAGAGAGAGAGAGAAGAGAACCAAGCACAAGACATCCAAGACCCATTGGAGTTGTCATCATTATTCTGAAACGCACACTCACATTCCCCTTTTAGACAAAGACAATATTAAGAATAAGATGCGTAACGCGGACATTGGAAGGTATTTGAATGTAGAGCATAAAATGCGTAGAGCGCTCTTTTACTCTCTCCTGTAAAGTACCAAGAGAGCCTCGTGAGCATTACGCATCTTATTATTATATTGTCTCTGCTTTTTAACCCAAAACGCTGTTTCAAACGCTGCTGCATTCGATCGAAGCTCTTCGTTCTTATACTTACATACTCGTTCGTTCCACATACATGCTTGCCTGCGCTTACCCACCTTATATATATATATTTATTTCGATATATATATGTATATATAGATATCGCTTTTCATCTATCCCACTCCAGCTATATATGTAGACCGCTTCCTTTGCCTGCGAATCTCCCAGGATCTGGCGCCCTTATGTGTTTGCCTAAACATTCATTCACTGCATGATCTTCTATGATTCCTAAAGCTAGAGCACCTTCGAGATGCATTTGATTTGTTTGCTTTAGCTATGTATTATCCGATATATACTTGTATATGTTGCTGCTGGTTTACTACCTCCGTAGTACTACCGAGCTCTGTGTTGTGTCCCATTATAAGCTACTTAAACTACTATATTTATATATATATATAAATATTATGTATCTTGTAACTGAAGTTGAAGCATCGTTTTAATGCCCGTGTTCTACCTTTGCCGCCTTGTGTGTTCTTGTAGCCAATCCCAACACCCAGGATGGGGTCGTTCACTCTCAGCGGGGGACTCGCACCCGAAAACGCACTCGATGCTCTGCTAGATGAGCTCAAGACATTCTCCAAGCCTATTGCCCAGCAGCAGCAGCAACAGCAGCAGCAACAGCAACAGCAGCAGCAGCAACAGCAACAACAATACGAGGTGAGTGAGTGAGGGAGTCGTTGGGCCTCCCCCAAACCAAACTAGAATGGAACCAAGTCTTCGCCCACAGATACGCCCCGATGCAGCCGATTCGGCATCCGATGAGAGCGCCCAGGCCGCAGTACAAAGCACCGTCACCACGCAAATATCGCAGGCCCGTCTCTACACGGAGGCCAGCGTGAATATGCAGCAGGCGAGCGCCAGCACCAGCACCAGTGGCAGCGGCGGCAGCAACATGGTCATCAGCAGCAGCAGCAGCAACAGCAGCAACATGCCGTCGCAATCGCAGTTAATGGTTCACACCAACATGGGCAGCCTGCGTCGCCTGCACTCCTATCCTAGTGAGTCGGACGGCGAGCTATCGTCCCAGGCTCCCCCCAATGTGACCACCAATGGTGGTGGTGGTGTTGGTGGTACCATCGGCAGCAGCAGCACCAACAAGCCACCCGTGCCCGAGCGAAACGCTGAATTGATAACCAAAGTGGGCCACAAGCGCATACCGCCACCTCCGCCGCCACGCACCAGCTCACGCAGTCCACTGGCCAGTCCAACCAGCCCCAATCAGTCCCAGATTCCGACCCAGATCCACAACCAGAACCAGAATCAGAACCCTAATCCGAATCCGAACAATATCAGCGGCGTCGGCGTTGGCGAATCCTTTCTCGCCAGCCTGGCCAGCGACACCTCCAGTGGTGACAACTCCAGCGGCAATGAGTCCGGCAACGATCATGTCCAGCGTCAGGTGGCCCTCGAGATGCGCCACCAGGAGCTGCTCAAGAAGCAGAAGCTGCTCCAAGAACAATACCAGCGACTGCAGCAGATGAGCAAGCTGCCCTCGGTGGATCTAGGCTGTCCCTCGCAGGGACAGGGACAAGGACAGGATATGGGTGGAAGCAATACCCTTCGGAAGCTGGGCAGCGAGACGAATATACAGCAGAAGATAGCCGCTTTGAGTCTAGCCTGCGAGGCTAGTGGAGCCGCAGCCGCGGCTGCTGCGGCGGCGGCTGCTGCTGCGGCTGCAGCTACCAATGGTAGCGGTGTGTTGGCCAGTGATGCTACGAGCGGTGCGATCGGTGGCGCCGGTGGTGGTGTTGGTGGTGGAGCTGCAGGGTCGGCTGGTGCGGGCGCTGCTGCTGCGAATCAGACAACGACAACCACCACTAAGCAAGTGTACGAGACGGAGATACTTTAACACAACTGGAAATTGGCGTGGAACGAGGCAAAAATTGACATTTAAACGAGAGAGCAGGCCCAGGCCCAAGCTCACGCATTCGAAATTGATAGAGATCTAGGCACACCCCATATATATCCTGGCGGGTCAGGGTTACCCCTCCCCTAACTGTGTCTGTAGTTACGAATGAATCTTAATCCTGAACACATGGTCCGTTTGCTAGTAATCCCAAGAATCCCCAAAAAGCACAAGCAGAAATGAAAGAAAGGAAAGCAGCAGGAAAGCAGAAAAGCAGGAAAGCAGAAAAGCCTGCAACTACGACTTTACACAATCGAATCGAGAATCAAAAGAGAACGAGATGAGAAAATAAACCCAGTATCTGTAATTCATAATCACACTCTGGGCAGGGTCATAAGTAGGACATACAACAGCTCTCAAGGATCACTCCCGATGGTTCCCCCAGATGAATGTATTTATATATATTTGTATGTATTCGCTTACATTGGTGTACTCTTGTTGCATGTTGTGTTTTTTGTTGTTGTTTCGATGAACATTGCACAGAGAGAAAGCAAGAGAAAGAGAGAAGGAAGCAGAGAGAGCGAAAGAGAGAGAGGTAAAGAGACGGCTCTCTCAGTTAGAGATAAAGCTGAAGGCAAGAGAAGCCTTGAAGAGAAGCAGAGAAACACCCCGCACTAAGCCCCAATATATACACATGTATATCGTTCTGTGTGCATATGTGTCAATGCCAAAGCAGCACCCAAACACACACAAACACACATACTAAGACACAAGAAGAAACCCAAAGAATTGCAAAGAGATCCCAGAAGAATCGTGAAGAAACCCATAAAGAATCGTGAAGAATTATGAAGAATAGCTAAGCACAACACAACACAACACAGACAGCCAGTCGTACCAAAGGCCATATACTGAATAAGATGCGTAGCGCCACACGAACAAAAACGAACTGGCTTTAGGCTCTCTTTTTAAATTTTTTGAAAATCCAGAGAGAGAGCTTCTAATGCCAATTCTTTATTACTCGCTCTCAAATATATGTGAGAGCGAGATGGTGCAAATGTCGTAGCGCGTTACGCATCTTATGCATTTTATGGTCCTTGAGCTCACGCACTGTTTTGTACAGATCTCTTGCGTATGAACTTAAAAGATATGTCATAGGTTTTCGAGTTTTTTAATTAGCCTTGGTTACCCCCAAAATACATATATATTCCCATATATACCCATGTACCCCATATACGTGAGACTGATAGTTCTATATACACATACATACACACATAAACACACACACACATGCATATACATATATATGTAGCTCATCAAGGATACAGGCAGCAGCAGCATTATGATTGAAGTATGAAAGCGATAGGATATTGTTGTACTCTTTAAACATTATTTTTGTTAACTAAAACGAAGAAAAACAAAAACAAACGAAGAAAAACAAAAAAATGTGACTAGCTAATTTTTAAATCCCCACATAAAAGGCCAGCCATAGACACTCACACACACGCTCCTCCCTTCCCTAGAGCTCCTTTCGGAGAGTGTATGAGAGATCTGCCTCGGACTACCGACGACGACAACTAACTATTATTGTTTATATATATAGATGCTGCCTATATAATGGGTGGTTCACTCTCTTTTAGCCAAATGCATTTAAAGCTAGAACAAGTCAACATCGAAGGCGAACGGCCCAGACTCTGCTCTGAGGCCCTTCCCTACATATTGTTTTTATCCCAAAAGTGTTTTTCCTAGTTAATTGAGATTCGTACAGCCATCAAGCGCCATCCCTCTAGCCTATAAGTATTTATATATACGGACATATATATACACGGTATATGCAGCACACACTCATGCACAGGATACAGATAGATTTGTTCATTTTACAGCTTGGTCAGGCAGTATTACATTTCAGTATTAAATAGGCTTATTTACACTTTTCGACACACACACCACACACACACACTCACCAATTTGTTGCACCTTTGCCCGACTTAAAAGCATAATTGTTCACTTTTTTGATGGAACCAAATGGTAGAGCTGGGGAAAAAATCATGTTTTTAGAAACTAAATCGATTCAATCGAAGAAATGTCCAGTTTCTGTTTTTTAACTATAAATTCATATTGAAATCAAACTAGAAAGGAAGCTAGCCACAGGAAGCCGCTAGCACCGATCATAACTAAGCCAAGAATGCTTAAAAATTCAGTTCAAAATGCTTCTCTGTGTTCGTTTTTAATATTATTCAGAATTCAACATTTAAAATACAACTTTTTGTTTTCATTTTCGAAAACTTTAACAATGTAACCCCTAGAAAATGCATCGATAGTATCAATTTTGAAATCGATTTCCCTCCAGCTCTACTAAATGGGTTTTAGCATAAGTAAAATAAAGGCAAATGGAATACTTTTCGAGTATTTGTATCTGCTACTCATCATTTTATAGCTCAAATACACCCACAGTCCCGCATTATGCTGATTATATTGTCGAAGCGGAGGACAGATGGGAGAAAATATCGATAAAGTCGATATAAATCGCTTATTTAACATTGCGATATGTCGATGTTCTATTTAATACGATCGCATAAAGAGAAAATCGAAAATATCGCTATTTCTCCATATACAAAAACTTCGATACATGTATCAAAATTTACCATATTTTCGATTTGATATTGAGCGCGATATTTACATGTATCGATCATATCATATTGGACTTTTCCTCTCGATTTTTGTACATCCCTAGATCAGAGAGTACACATAGAGTACACTTGAACCGCTCAAGACATAAAGACAACAAGTTATTTACTAAGTTAGGGCATTGTTTTTTTTTTGTATATGTATTATTTATTAATATGTATAACATATATATATTTAGATGCAAACAAAAATCACGCAACGAATACACAGAGTTAAAGAGAACATATATACCATGCATACGATGATATGATATGATTACGAAGATAATAAATACCGAGAGAACGAACGAATGAACGCAGATTAGAAGGCGGCAGAGATATTTAAGTAAGACAAGTGACAAAAGTGGCAAAGTCAATGGCATTGAATGTACATCGTACACCTAATTATATTCCTTATAAGGCACACTCACACACCACGAGACACACAAACACACACCCCACTTAAAAAAAAGGTATTTGCGTATGCGGGAACGATCAGAAAGCGTTACAAGTGCGTATTTTTTTCTTAATAAGTAATAATTATTCTATTTAAATCACAACAAAAACCACAACAATAAATATCATTCGTAAAATGGACTCTAAACATGGCTTTCTCTATGGACGAGGAAAGGGGCATCCGATCTACGTTAAAATTAGTCTGTTTATATTTTTCCAGCAACGAATATCCTGTGCGCAGACAGTCCTTAAGGCTACCATAAGATTACAAACAACAAAATCGTTTTTACGAGTACGTATATAAAAGGCACATGTGTATCTAGGAGGGCAAAACGACACAACTCCGCCGAAATAAACTCGAACAGTACACAATACAATCGTAATTGTATCGTTTTAAAACGAGTTTTTACGAGTTTAAGTCGGTGGACTTATGCCGTCACCCCTCTAGGATATATAATATATAGTTCACGTATGTAAATACGTCCTGTGTCATGTGATTGTGTCACGGTCGTCTCTTCTCTTCGTCTCCTCGGTGTGTCCTATTAGGATTCGCACAGCCAATCGCATGGCAACTTGGGCATTTTGCTGGCGGGCCACGGCAGGTACCCGGCCGTCTTAAAGACCCAATAGTCATACGACACTTTGGCGATTAGGGCCAGCAGCAGGAAGACTTCGGCGGCTATCAAATAGTATATATAGTCGGTCCAGTCCGGCGGCGATTGGCACAGCTTGGCCTCCTGCAGCTCGATGACACTCTGGGGTATATTCCGGCACCGTATGTCCATGTAGTCGGGTATGTCCGAGCTGCGCTCCTTCAGCCAATTCAGTAGCTTCTTGGCCGAGTTGCAGTCGCACTGCAACTTGTTGCCGGCCAGGTAAATGCGGCGACCCAGGCCGGAATCCATAAGGGCGTTGTTCAGGAAATACTCGGGTATCTTTTGGGGGAATAAGGAAATAGAGATTGGGAATCAGGGATAGGAATGGCAGAATATATCGATTATATCGATCATGTATATATTTTTTTTCTTATCGTTAAAGAATCTATATTTATTTTTGTTTCGCACGAGTATAATCGGAAAAAGGATAATAATTCATTAAATTTAAGTTGTCTGATATTTTTCGGTAATATCAATAATTCGAATCGCACTCTAACTGATAATATCCATATCTTAACTTTAAATTCGATATTTTTCGATTAAATTCATTTTGTCTGCTATTTTTTCGATAACATAGATATATCAAATCGCACTTTTTCCTTAAATATAAAACCTTAAAATGATAATTTCAATACCTTATTTTTTATATCTAAAATTCCGATATATCAAAGTTTCTGATAAGCTATTAAGCGCGATAATTTTCGATATCTGACATAAAAACACATTTTTTCTCGATAAAGCTCTCTTACCTTAGTTAGCGAATTATTCCGCATGTAGATGCGCTGGAAGCTCTCGATGAACTTGGTGCCCTCGAACTCGTTCATGGACACAATCTGATTGTTGTCCGCAACCAGACGGTTGATGTTGTGATAGGTGGGATTGGTGTGGAAATAGTCGCCCAAGCTGGTTATCCTGTTGTTCGTGATGTTCAGCACGAAAGTGTTGTCCGGCAGACGCTGCGGTAGCTCCACCAGACCGAGATTAGAGCAATCAACATGGCACTGGGGCTTCGACTGATTGTCCTGTATGATCATGATGTTCTCCAACGTGCACTTGCAGTTCCCATGACTTGGTATCACCGGGCAATTGGTCACACAGCGCTTCCGATTCTCCAGCTGCTCCACGGAGACCTTGTCCGTGGATTGGAACCAAGTGCGGGTGGCATTGTACTGGCAGTAGGAGTGTCCGGGATTCAGGAAGTTGATCGATTCGTTGTGTATGATCTCGTTCAGAGGAGTGCACAGCATCCGCCTGTTGCCACTATAAGGAGTCACAGGATTGTTAACGGATCCTCTATTAGCCTTTGTTGCACTCACCTAATGTCCAGGGTTATGTTCTTGTTCTGATTCCGGTGCGGCACCAGCGACAGGTTGTTGTTCGACATGCCAAAGAACTCCAGATGGGGCACATCCTTGACCGCCCTCGAATGGATCTCCGAGATATTGTTGTTCGATATATTCAGGCACTTGAGGGCAGAGAGACGCGGAAAGGCGTTCACCAGTCGCGTTATGTTGCCATCCGTCACGGCCAGCGACTGCAGCGAACGGAAGATGGGATTGGAGAGATCCACATCCTTCACGGTCATGTTGCGCACATGCAGATTGGTCCACTTGGAGATATTGCTGCAGCTGGAGATCATCGACACCTGCGAGATGTTGCAACAGTACCAGGAGTTGGGCTTGCTTGGGTGCTCCTTGCACTGGCAGCTATTGGCACTCGGCTCTGCCTCCGATGGCGGTGTCAGAGCAGCATCGGTTGCTTCATCGTTGCCCGCTGGTGCTTCACATAGATGCTCCTCGGCGTAAAAGCAGTGCTTGAGGTAATCGGGCAGCTCGGAAGCCGGTTCTGCCAAAGAAATTGCTGTTGTCGTCGATGTGGTCGTCGTGGACGTGGAGGTGCTCGTTGTCGTGGTCGTGCCTGTTGTGGAAATAACTTCTGGTGAAGGCGTGCTGGCGTCTGTAACAGCTTCTGCCTGGGGTGTGCTGTGACCCGAGGTCAAGGCCGGACTTGAGGTCGTGGTGGGGTCAGTGGTGTTGCCAGGAACTAGGTTTGGCTCCTCCACTGAGGCCAAGCCCTGCGAGAGCTCCTCGTTGGAGTTGGAGGTGGAGGAAACGTTTTGTGTCCTTTCTGGCTGCGCGCCTGCGCGGGCCACGACCAGCAGGAGAAGCAGAGGGAGCCAGAATGCGACCTGCGAGTAGAAGAGAGAGAGGGGGGGATTAGCAAATGGCAGGGTTTAATGGGGACAAGTACCCGGGTAACCCGAGGAGCCACCGCCACACATACGTATGGTATATTGGACATATGCAAATATTTGCCCTTCTGTTGACGCAGCGAATTAGCCGGCGCCCCAGGCAGCCGACAACGATGAGGGCTTGGCCCGGACCCGGGACCCGGCAATTACGGTAAGTAAGCAAGCAGGCAGGCAGGCAAGCGGAAAACCCTTCATGACCGCCACCCTCTGCCGCCTCGTTTTAGCGCCGCTACGCTAATTCGGCAATTAATTAACGATTCCGATTCCAACGATGCCGATTCGAATGTGATAAAAGGCCAATAAAAAGATTAATTGTTAGGAGTTAGGAGCACACACAGTTGGTGGTAAATTGGGCAACTCAACGAGCAACGGGATGCCTTCCATTACATTACTTTAATTCCAGTTATTTACAATGAAAATTAGTAAATATTATTAAAGCTGCTCACCGAAAAGGTAAAATACAGAATACATATATATGTTTATTCCTTGAGATATGCACAAAAATAGGTTATTTACAATGTTTTCGAGATTAAAAGTACCGATAACATTGCCTATACAGCGGGGGTGGGGGCGGCGCATAGTTCCCCAACTGCACTGCGCACTCGACTTACGTGTTGCCAATGGAAGAACATTGCGCCTGAAACCTCTTCCAATAACGGCAGTCAATGGGGAAGCGAAGCTAGGACTCCTTGGCGACGACAGAACCTGGAAGAGGCTGCTGAGAATTTCCAGTCCCGAGAAATCACACGTCCATTGCCAGGAGCGCTGCCATTTAAATGATGTGCGCACATGTATAATTGTTGTATTTGTCTGGAGTAACTAATATGCTGTGTGGGTGTGATCGTAGCTGATGGAACGTAAACACACAAAAGGCCAAAGTGTATGCGAATAACTTAAAAAATGATATTAAACAAAAGAGAACAGAAGACTGTTACGCGTAGCAGAGGACTGTTAAAATGAGTGCAATGTTTAACTCGGTGGCTATCGATATATCGATATACTACGCGGCAGTCTCAGTCATGGTGGGTCTGTATAAGGTGGTGTCATGGCGAGAACAGCTCTGGTTTGTTTTTTCTAACTTGGACTCGTTTTTCTGAGAGCAAAGAGTAAGAGAAATCAGAATTAGCAAATGAGAACTCTTAATATTATTGCAAACTGCACTCAGAGCTTTTTAAAGCACTGTTTTTAACTATCGATAGTAAGGTTTTCTTTACTATCGTACATGAGTATTTTGATATAAACAAATATATGTCCATTTTTAACAGTTTAAAAAGAATAGTGAACATGGCAGGCTTTTGCAGTTTACCTAGTTTTGATATTTGTTTTAAATAATACACAAATTTCTTTATTTTAACATTTTAAAAAAATCTGTTGAAATTACCGATAGTTCTATCGAGTTGTGTGCAGCTCCAGTCTGGCGCCTTCGAGAGCCATCCGCTGTTTTTCAACTCAATCGTATGTTTTTGAACCTCTGCATTCCGCTCTCCGTTCTCTGACAACGCTATTTTTTATGTTGTTGTGCTCAACATTGGTTCGCACAAAAACCAGAAACGTCGCTCAAGCAGACATCGTCACATCGCGTCCGAATTGAAGCGGTGACACATTTCGCTCAAAGTCTAACCCAGGCAAAGACGAACATTACGAAATTAACACCACGTAGCCCAGAGAGAGAGATATATAGAGAGAAGAATGCCCATCGATACACGGGAGCTGATGGAGGCGATAGCCATTGTGGCGGACGAGCGCAATGTCCGCGTCGCCGTTAAGCAGTCCGGCAAGGGGGCGGCCATCTGTGCCGCCTGCTCCTTTGCGGGCGGCATGCTCCTCGGTCCCGTTGGCCTGGCCGTGGGCGGAGCAGCCGGTGGCATAGCTGCCTACAAGATGACGAGCGGTAAGCAACAAAATATATATTTATATAGCTAGGAACCCCGGAATATCGCCAGTCTTATCATTATTGCGTTTTCCCTTTGACAACAGGCACTTTTAGACCCCTGGGCGAGGTGATACTGAACGATCTGACGGATAGGCAGCGCGAGCAGCTGGTGGAGCATGTGTCCAAGGCTGTGGCTGAGATTCATCCCACCGATGTGGTCATGCTGCTGCCCCTGATTGTCCAGAATGCCTCCATTCAACAGGCTGTGCTCAATACGGTCGTGTCGTTCGTGAGCAATGAACTGCGCATGCAGATCGTTGATTGACCTGGAGGAGGACGAGAAGGAGTTCCAGGAGGGGGAGCAGCAAACTGTGAAATTAGTGCCGTTGTGATCTGTGTAGTTTTATTAATAAATACTCTGTATGTACACAAGTGTCGCTGTGTGTCTGGGAGGACCTACTCCCACTCGACGTTCACCTGCTCCCAGTCATCCACGAAGGGCTGATCGATGGTGTCTATCAGCAGGCCGCAAAACAGGCAATCCGACGCCAGAATATCCTCGATTTCCGTCTTCAAAGCCGCTCGCTTCTGCTGCAGCTCCATCGCTTGCGCCTTGGTCAGGCTGCTGGGCTTCGTCTGGGCCGCCTGCTGGACCTCCGCCTCCAGCTGCTGCTTGAGTGTGCTCAGGCGGCGACTGCGCTCCTTGGTGAGCATGGGCTGGACCTGCTTTTCCAGGCAATCGCTGTGGAACTTGTGGCCGCAGATAAAGGCAAAGAACGGTTTTACCAGCAGCATCATTTCGCAGATGGCGCACGTGTCCTGCGGGGTCATCTTAATGCTATAATTGCGCACCTGCTGCAGCTCGGCGGCCACACGATCGGACTGCTCCTGCGTCTCGGCCATTTCGCGCTGCAGTTCTTGGATCCGGTGATTGTAGTCCTGAAATTAAGGCGAAATCGTTTAGAGGATCAGGAGCAGGGCATGACGACATGGCTCACTCACCCTTAGAGCATCGCAAATGGCCTCCTTGAAGTTGTCAATCTTCTCAAAGTCGGAAAAGAAGGGCAGCAGATCCTCGATGCGCAGGAGATCGCACTCCTTGAGCAGATTCAAAGCCTTCTTCACGTCATTGGTGTCCTTGATTTCGTAATGGGCTGAAGGAAAAATACCCAAAAGATGCATATCAAGAGAAAGAGGTAGTTCCTACTGTAACCTTACCTATGCGAAGCCACAGCTTGCGCCGCATTGCGCTATCCGCCGGCCTAGAGGCCGTCTCCTTGGCCAGCTTCATGTCAATTTTGAGGGCCATCTCCACCGCCATTATCCACATCTCCAGCAGACACTGCAGGAACACACAGGCCTCCTTGCGGTCCAGATCGGTGCACACCTTGAGGGCATAGTGGATGTCATAGTGAACGAGCGTTTCGTCCCTGCCCTGAATCTCCAGGTACTTCATCAGCGACTTGGGATCGTGCTCGGCGTACAGATGCAGGAGGAAGTTGTGGATGGCATCGTTCGTGGTATTCAGTTTGTAGATGGCAAACTCCAGATACCGAGTCGTCTGCTCTCGCTGCTCGCGCGTCTCCAGCTGGATCAGCGTAGGCACTAGCTTCTCCACCTCGAGCCGCGAGCCCTGGGCCATCAAAGCCTCCACAGTGGCCTTGGGCAGCTTGACCATCAGCTCGGGAGCGTATTTGTAGAAGAGTTCCGGCTCGCGTTGCTTGGTTAAAGTCTGCAGGGCTTCCGTGTAGCGTTCGGCTTTCAGTTGCTGTCCCACCACCTCGTCATAGTCACCGATGGCAATGGCAAACTGCGCTAAATTATGAGGATCGGCGTGCTCGGCAATCAATTCCTGGACAGCCGTGCGATTGGCTCTCGTGCAGGCAAGGACTGCGGGCTGGCGCATCAGTTCGTCGTACTCCGATTGCCACGCCCGGCGCCACTCCTCGTTCTGGTCGGGCATGTTGATCTGGATGAGATAGAGATCGATCAGCCAGACAACTAGGACTTTGATGGCATCGCTTTGGTCTTCCGCAGACTCCCCGGATTCCATATCCGCTGCTTCCATCCTGGGTGCCTTGGTGGTCAGCCGACTGAGGCGCTTCTTCACGTAATCAATGATGGGTCGCTTATCCGGCAGCACCATAAACTTGAGGCACACCTCCTCAAAGGACTTGGTTGTCTCGGCATAATAATCGGCTGCCACCTGGTAGGATCCTTCCGCAAAGGCGGCATCCGCTCGCTGGGCCAGCACCAGCTGTAAATGCTCAGGATTCTCGGCTGCATGGGCAGTGGCCAGCTCGTACTGTCCCTTGTCCAGGTAAATCCGCCACACATCGCGCTCCTCGCGCGTCACCCTTAGATTGAAGACCGTCCTCACGGTGTACACGTATATGGAGCCCGTGAGCTCATCCCTTTCAATGTTCAGGGGACGCCCCACGCGGGCCTCATCAAAGGATTCCTGATAGACCTGCTCCTGGTTGAGCAGGCAGATGGCTCTTATATGGTCGGCGTAGAGAAGCACGGCATGGTACTCCGTCAGCACAAAGGCCTTGGGTATGCTCAGTCTGCGCTCCTCGTAGGAGAGATGCTTGGCCTTCTCAAAGTCCAGGGGAATGAGGGTGCTGCCCAGCAGAGTGGCGGCGCTATTACTTTCAATGGAGAGCTGTAATCGAAGGCTATAGACAGACCACTGGATACCACAGAGACTCAGGATTACTCACCTCTCCGACGCGTAAACCCTCGCCGCAGAGCCACGCCCACTGCTTGGGATACTTGCTGTTGGGCGGGGCAAAGAATCGTAGCTGCGAGTAGGTCAGATCGGTCTTCCGCTCCTCGCAATGCGGCTCCAGCACACCACTGACATAGCCCGCAAATATGGGCTGCAGTGAGCGCTCCTCCGGCTTCAGCGTCTCCTGGAATGTGTAGATGCACTCGGGACTGGTCACCACCACAATGTACCTGCTGCTGTTGGGTACGCGGAGCAGCTTCAGGCCCGTTATGGGATACTTGGGCCTGCCCAGACCCAGATCGTACAGCTGCTTGCGCTGCACATGACCCTCCATGGCGGGACTCAGCTCGGTCTCGAAGACCAAGCCACGACTGGTGCCCAGCAGTATGGAGCCGGTGGTAGCATCGCTGCCATGGTAAGGATTGAAGGCGACGGCAGTGATCTCGTGATCCTTGAACTTCTCAATGCGGCGCACCTTGAGCTGCTGCGCCTGCGGCGACTCGGTGCAATGGATGTACAGGAAGTCCGGTGAGACGCCGGCGGAAGCGGATCTCGGCACAAGAGCCACAATGAGATGGTGGCCGGTGGGATCGAGGAATATCCGCGTTATCTTGTAACCCGAACCGGACAAGTACTTCTCCAAAGCCAGCTCTGCAGGAGGAAAGAACAGAAGTCAATAAGCAACCATTATTCCGGTGGAGGACTTACCTCCCGGCGGTATCGCTCGCGGCAGAAAGAAGCGCAGCAGCGTCGTCCGCTCCCCAGTGCCCAGGATGCAGACCAGCCAGTTCCGCGACACTGTCAAGTGCTGCAGATCGCCGGTGCAGTCGCTGGGCACTCGTAGAACCATCTTGTGCCTGCTGAAGATCTCGTCATCTTCGTCCGTCTCGAAGGGATTGCCGGAGGCGGTGGCCACATACGAGTTGCCGCCACTCCGCTCGACGCGGGGCAGGAACTTGGGCTGATTGGGCATACCCTGGGCCATGGCTCTCGCGCTCTGTCGCTCTCTCAACTCGCCTTTATTTACAATGGTTTTTATAATCCAAAATATACGCCCACACAGCTAAAAAAAAAAAAATAATGATTCCACCCCAGACTATCGGTTATCGATGGGCTTTGAGTCGCGATAGCCGACTATCGATAGTTAGCTGCTGCCATCGCAGTGCTGCCAGATTGTTCAAAACACAAGTTTCAGTAACTAAAGGAATGACAATAATATTTTATTTAATTTACAATTTTATATCACTATCTCTAGATCTGAATGATAAGAATGCAGCGAACGAACTAAGGCAGCTGCGCCTATTTATACTCTCTAATTGCATAGGAAAGAACAGGGAGATAAAGAGATATAAATGTGAGAGTGGGAAAGCGCTATGGGAAAGTGAGATGGAGAGATACAAGACAGAAAAAACAGTTTTCAAAGAGGAGAAAAAGAGACTGAGAGTATACAGAATTCCTCTTTCGGTAATTTGTTAAATATTCATGCTACAATTTTACAAGGTGGTCAAGGTAAATAAAATAAATAATATTTATTTAGAATATTTAAGCAATTATCAACAAGTAAGTTAAAAATAAATAATTTCAATTCGTAAAGCTCTTCTGCGGCATCTATGTTAGGTGCTAGCCATCGAGACCACCTTATATAATTGCACCATGACCCGGGAACGACTGACCATCGATAGAAATAATCGACCTTTGAATTTTCTACCGCTGCCGTGGAGCGCTTCCAGTCTTTCCCAATTTCCAAACAAAATTTAAATAAAAACATTGCAAACTTGTTTTTTTTTTGTTTTTGTATTTTTATTAATAATTAGTGTTCTCTTTTGTATACATGTAATTATATTATTTATATATATATTTTTGTTTGATGCTTGTTTTTGCTGCTGCTGGCCGTGCGCTCACAGTACGGCACTGTTGAGCCCGCAAATGCAATCCGTTATGCCGCCTTGCATACCCTCTATCCCGCCTGACTCTCTCTCTGGTTTGCTTTGCTTTGTTTACCTCTTGTTTTTCTTCTCTTGATTTTGTTTTCATTTCTTTTTGTGTGTTTTTCTGCGTTGCGAATAAATGTTGTGGGACGATGACGCCTGCGTGTGAGTGCCTATCGGCATCGACTATCGACTAAGTGCCGCCTGCAACTGCTACTTCTGAGTTTTGGCGGTTGTGTTTGATTTTCAATAGTGTTGTTTTTTGTTTTTTTTGTTTAGTAATAAAAAAAATGTACAATTAGTTTGTATACATGTATGCTTCGTATGCATGAAATGTTTCTTCTTCACTCTCTTCTTGTTTCTTACTTGTGCAATTTATTTACTAACGTGTAATTTGCTTGACTTTACGAGATACATAATTATTCGTACGCCTTCTCTTCATTTTCTTCATTTGTTTTGTTAATAAATTCGGACTTTAAAAGTGTTCGAAATTACAGATATACATATATATGTTTATATATATATATATGTTTATATTATGTCTAGTAAATCCTACAAAAAAAAAGGTAGTAATATTATTAAATGTTCATTCAGGTGTCCTTTTCAAGTATAACTAATATACAGATGTATACACTGCATGAGTTGTGCTTTCTTTTTGGCGAAGGATGTGTGTGTGTGTCTGTGTGTGTATCTGTGTGTGTGTCTGCCTCCTTAGTGAAAAGTATCTGAGAAATGCCATCGCATATACATTGTATTTGTTTTTTTTTTTTTGTTTGTTTGTTTGTTTGTTTTTCGTTTGTAATTAAAGATAAATATACAATTAATTTTAAAAATTTAAATTTTGTAGTTAATCACAGATTTTCTTTTGTTTTAAATACCGAAAAGTTCAATTAATAAACAGCATAGTTCCGAAATGTATTTGTTTTTTGTTTAGTTGTTTTTTTTTTTCTTTGTTTATATATATTCACATATACAATTATATGTATTTGCATCGTATGTGTATATATATAATATAATAAATAATTTTGACTAATAATTTTCAATTATCTAAACATTCGTGTTTGTTTTTATTTTCGAATCTTGTAATTTAATTTATTTTCCTTTTTGCTTTTAAACCCCTTTTTGTTTTTTGTGATATGCGTTGCATTTTGTCAATCGTCAATTTCTTAGCTTTATTCCGATACTGATTTCCTGATCTTGTTACTGATCTGGCTACCTGATAAAAGATATATATTTTTTAGGGTAGGAGGCTTCACTTCACTTCACTTCACTAATTTCTTTTTTTATGTGTGCAGAGCCCGCATTTACTGATCTCCTACGCTTTGCCTGCAATGTACAGGTCATGACGAACGCGAGAGAGAGAGAGCTCCACAAGTGTTGCTCTCCGAATAAGGTAGAGAGGCAAGAAGAGAGCGACTCTCTAAGTTTCCTTGGAAGCAGACCCGACTTATTATACGAGCTCTGGTTGTGTGGGTGGCATGGGTGTGGCTTAGGTTTGGGCTTGGTGGCTGGTGGGGGGGAAGTGCGTCATACAAATACGTTTTCTATGTCTAAGAATATCTCATTAAACGAACTTTAGAGCTATCAACTACATTAATGATTCAAAACTCGCTCTCTCTTCTGATTAATGGTATGAAATATATCTGCTTCGGTTTATTCTGGCCATGCTAGGAGTGGTTCGGTTCTCCTCCTTCGGGGAATGGGCATCGGCATCTCGGCTTGGGCATCGACTTTGGCATCTTACAAGTACTATATAGATATAGAGGTAGTTTCCTGAGCAATCGTTTCGGCTTTCCTGAGTTCTTTCCCCGACAAACACAAAAGGCTTTAAAAATCTTGAAAAACTTTAAAACTAAGTAAGTTAAGTATATATACTTTATGTATCTAACTCCCAAAATGTATCGTGTGTTTTTCGTTTTTGCTTCAAAAGATGGTGATTTTTTATTGGCCAAAACAATATAATTTTGAATAGAGGTGTGTGTGTGTGTGTGTGTTTTTGTTTTTTAGGTTTAATTGGATACATAAACAATACGTATACGTCGTGTGTATAAAGAAAAGTGCACAAAAAATAATACAAAGGTATCGCATTCACAGTTTCGTCGTCGTCGAGTATCTAAACGTAAATTTTGTTTGTTTTAACATAATATATAAAAAGTATATATAGTTTATATATTAATAAATATATAAAGAAACAGCCAAAAGGGAATTTCGCACAAGGAAAATGCAATTTGTTTTCACTTTGTCAAAGATTTGTAAGATCACAGATTTGTTGTTGTTTGCAGTTAGCATTTGCATTATTTTTCGTTTTCTCGTATTCGTTATACAAATTCTCAAAATAATAATTATACGATTAATAATAATATTAATAAGATTAATAATAATAATAATAGTTTAATATTTGTTTTGTTAGAAATTAAAAACTAAATATAATTTTTATGTCCGAGTACAATACAAAATATGTTTAAAATAAAATTCTTAGAGTAGAGCAAAAAATTAGAAGGATTTTATTCATAAATACGTGTAAGTGGAAGAAGAAAAAATCGGATGCCATGAAAATCCTTGAGGTTTGCTACTCGCTACTAGCTACTCGCTTTTTGCCACTCGCTATTTGCTTTTCGCTTCTACTCGCCACTCGCTTCACGCCATTTAAATTCCCATTTCAGTATTTCCTATATGTATCTCTGTGTATCTGTAAGGTCCTGAATAAATTAATTAAGACTACGAAAACGCTTCAATCCGGTGAACCTGAAAGCCATATACAATATTTAACCTGGATGGAACTTCGCCTGAACGCTGACGCCTGACGCTGATAAGGTACATAGGTTTGGGCGACCTTGTGAAACCTGACTGTTTGCTATACCATCTGATTCCCATTCCCTAAACCATTACCATTCCTTTTCCCCATTTCCATGCGTGCCAGCGAGTGGGTTCCATGGCACAAAGAATACTAATTACTCGCCTACGACTCTTGCTATTCTAAATATCTAGTTTCTTTTTTCTTTTGTTTTTTATTTTCGGAAAACTCTCGCACTGCTGTTGGTGATGATGATGATGAAGATGATGATATGCCCCATTGCAGGTGTGTGTATATATATATATATATGTATTGTATTGTATTGTATGTAAGTATGTGTGCTATATTATAAGGTGTAAATTGGTTTAATTTTTGTAAGAAATTCCTGAGACATTGAATTGATACACATTCTCCTCCCTCCTTCCTCCGCACACTACTAACTGTTTCCTCTCTTTTTTAACTTCTTTGGCGACTTATCCACTTGAAATTCTCTATTTTTTTGCACTGGCAGCATCACATTCTCGCTGGGCCCCGACTGTGGCAGTTCTACGTCTAGTTCTAGCTCCTGAGTGTGTCCTGGGGCAGTGCAACTGTTGCAACTGTTGGCTGTTTCCTGATTCTCGCAGCTACTCGCTGGTTATTGAACGCGCTGATGCGTGTTACCTCTGCTCTACTCGCTGATATTTGATTTGCTTTGCTAACGATATTTTTCTCACGATTCGTTTTTTTCACTTTTTGTTATTAAATTTAATTTCAGAACATTTGTACTTCGCTGGTGAAAAATCACTGAGTTACTTTACGGTTTTGTTTCGTTTTTTGTGTTTCTTTTTTGTTTCTTTTCAAAAAATGTTTGTTGCTACAGCTCTTCTTGTTCTTAATCTTCTGTGTGTGCCTGTGTATGTGTGTGAGTCTGCATATCTGTATATATATATATATAGAGTGGTACATATAAAGGTAAATGGTGTAAAGTATATACATGTATACATAGACTTTAGTATAATTGTTTCACTTTTCCTGCACATACATATATATGCATTTATATACAGATATATGCATGTGCATGTGTATAAAAAAATGATTTAAATTTCTGTTACTTTATTCGTCGTATATGTGTGTGTGTTTGTATAAGTAGAAAAAGAGGAGACTTTGCTACTACATACTTGATATTTAATCCCTGATAACGTTTTACTTTTGTTTGTTTTTTGTTTGTTTGTTTGTTGCTTGCTTGCTCTTGTTACTCGTTATTTATTACTCGTCGTCGTTTTGCAACGAATTCCTTTATGTTTAACATTAGATTTGCTTTAACCTTAACTCTAGTCTTAAACAAAGTCCTACATTTACAGTTTAGGTTATCTTGCCATTAAAAAAAAAAAAAAAAAATACACACATCTCGCTCTTTCTCTCTGTCTTACTCTAGGTCTCGCTGCTTTCTGGCAAGGGTTGGCAGATAACATAAGTTTAAGTTAAGTAAAACTAGCATACAAAAAAAATAAGGAGGTCTGCTTTTTCATGAGTCTGTTATGTTTGCATGTGTGTGTGTGTTTGTTTTAAGCGAGTAGAACCAACGAGTTGGGAATTGTAGAGCGTAGGAGCGGGTGCTGACCGGACCGAGGGTTCAGATTCGAATTTTTGGAGGGTTATAGCTTTCGGATTCAGATTCATATGATATGTACTGGGTTTTTTTTAATGATTTTTACTGCTCCATCCGCTCGGCTCTCGCTCCTGTTTTTTTTTTTGCAAGTGTGCGTGTGTAGTCCTTCGTTCTCTTCCCATTTTGTTGTTGTTGTTGTTGTGTTTTAGTTATTTTGTGATTAATGTTTAAACATAACTTTAAGTCTAATAAGTATATACCTTAAACGCAACTTCACGCTGTTTGTGTTTATTTTGTTAATATGTTTTGTGGCCTGCTTGCTTTCTCTCTCGTGCAGCTCCAGAGGTATTTTATGATTTATCGAAAGTATTTACACGATCCTTGAGGTATTGCACATGAAGCAGCGAAGGGCGCTTCCAACTACTAAGTAGAGGGGGAGCGGCACGAATAAACTAATGGATTACAAGATACAAATTACCACATAAAAGATACAAAAAAAATTCAAAAAAAAAAATATGCATATATATATATATATGATTACGTAAGGTAAAGAATAAGAATAATAAAACAGTTGACGCCAAAGTATGCCTAAGCTTAATTAAGGATATTTCTGGGTCAGCAGGACCTGCTGGACTTGGACTCCAGCCAGAGGGTCGCTGCTGCCGCTCCTGCTGCTGCTGCTGCTAAAGCTGCTGCGGCTGCGGCTGCTGCTTGGGGCAAAGTGTGTGTAGCTGGTCTAAGCCTGATCTTCCGATCTCCTGATCCTCTCCAGGCTGGCTCCCTCTCTCTCTCTCTTTCTATATACTCCCTTAAAAGATGGCATTCCAACTTAGCTCCTATTGGATGCCCGGCGGCGGCTGTCCCAGCTCGCTGGTGAAGTCAAACAGGCTGGTCCTTGGATGCGTCAGCGCATGGTGATGATGCGCATGCGCATGCGGATGTGGATGATGCCCACCGCCACCGTGACCGCCATGACCGCCGCCATGTCCCACCAGGCCATGCTTGATGGCCGATGTCTTGAGCAGTCGCTTCAGCATGCCGCTGGAGCCGCGATGCTGCAGGCTCTTGTGCGTTGTCAGCGAGTTCTTGGTGCGATACCGCCGGTGGCAGAACTCGCACACATACAGCGTGTCCGACTGCTCGTGCTTGTCCTGGAAGTGCCGCTTCAGCGAGTAGTAGCAGGAGAAGGTGCGCCGGCAGTAGGGGCACTCCTGTGGCTCGTTGATGCCACCGCTGGTGGGCGGGGGCATGCGCAGGGGCAGCTGTGGGGTTCCCGACTGCGTCGCCGTCGCTGCCTGGCTGCCCGGACTGCTGCCATTGTTGTTGTTATTGTTATTATTACTGTTATTGTTATTGTTATTATTATTGTTGTTGCTGTTGCCATTGGAGGTGGGATTGGAGGAGCCATTGCTGTTGTTCCCGCTATTGCTGAGGTTGCCGCCGCCGCTGTTGTTGCTGTTGATGGAGGTGGAGGAGGAGCACAGATTGCTGCCCACACTGCTGCCCACGCTGCCGGGGCGCGGCGGCGAGCCCAGCACATGTCCATGTCCGCCATGTAGGTGTCCGGCATGGCTATGCAGGCTATAGACGGCAGCGGCCAGGCTTCCATTCAGCGAGCTGGTGGGTGAGGTGAGGGCCACCGTCGTGGGCGAGGGCGAGGGCGGTGACGAGGTGGAGCTGGTGGGCGAGGTGGCTGCCGAGCGGCTGATGCTGTGTGGTCCTGCGCCGAGGAGAGAAGAGACAGGTGTTAGTAAGGAAAATCTGAGGGAAGCCTTATCGGGGGTAACTCTTTAGTGGTCTCTATATATTTATATTTATATTTATATATATATATAAGTATTTATATTTATATTGCTGCTGTTGTAGTTGTTGTGGTGGTTGGGTGGGTGGGTGATGTTTTCAGAAAGTATGGAAAATAAAAGTGCAAGTTTTTAGGCTGAAGATACTAGGCTAAGGAGGGTCTAACCCATCCCCCCAAAAAGAGAGAGAGCGGGGCGACGACCAGGATAGGAATACGGGGCGGGACAGAGGATAGATTAGGAAGATGTTTAAAATAAAATATATAGGATATAATAGATAATGCTGAATGCTCTATATATATATTATAGGACTAAAAACTGCCTAAGTTGTAGTTTGAGTTGAATTTAAGTTTAAGTTTGGTTGCTAGCAAATAGTAGAGATAAAGCGTTATATAGTTGGAATACTCGAGTATTTAATAAGTTTTTATATATATATATTTTTTATAAAGTTAAGAATAAATATAGGCAAACTTCAGTTTCCAACTTGTGCCGTCCTGTTTCCGGCTTCTTTACTTGATAAATGTACAGTACACGCGTTAGGCGGAAACAGCACGGAACGGAAACGGAAACTTCTTCTTTTTTTGTATATTATTATTAATATTAATATATGTTTTATATGCATATTATGTATGGAGTAATGACGGAGAAGGATTGCTACTATTTAAGCTACTAACTGCTGTGTCCTACTAAAGAGAGAGAGGCTGAGAGAGGCTGCTGAGCTCCTGAACCCCGCCGCCGAGGTTCATGCATGTCTGTGCTTGCATTGTATCGGCGGCGGCGGAACTGTACTTTGTACACTGGTGACTACTTCGTAGGCGTGTGTTCTTTTTTTTCTTACGGAAATTTAGGGCTAGTCAACAACCGATTTGTACATATATACAGGTACGAGGTACAGGTACGAAAGAGTTACGCTACAAAACCAAACAAAAGTACACATGCAAATCACAACACGTACGTGTGTCAATGAGAGTGTGTGTATGGTGTGTGGTTGTGGAGTGTGTGATGATCTGGATGCAAATGATGTGATTTTGGGGTAGCAAGCAAATGTACACACATGCAAGCAAGCAAGCAGCGAGTGAGGGCTAATGGAGAGTAGCGAGTGGCGAGTGGCGCGTTGTGAGGCAAGCGAGTGTAGCGTAGTGACATGCAGAGAGGCAAGCGAGAGAGAGAGAGCAAAGAATCAAAAGTAAAGCAATGAACATTAGGCTAAATTAGAAGCTAATCGCATTTCGAATATGGATTTCAGATGTGTCATGGCGAGCGAGCAAAGATTTGATCGTCGCTTAAATTTCAATTTAGTTGTAGTTTTATTTTTATTTTTCTACTTCTTTTTTTGCTTTTCTTTTGCGAATAAATTTCGGTTTATTTCGAATAGAACGAAAGCGTTAAGTAAATGATTGATAAACAATGGATTGCAGTTAGTTTAGTAGTTTTGGGGGCCCCCCGACTCGATCGAGCGTAAAGGAGGAAGCGTGGCGAGTCTGAATTCAAGTTTGTATTTCCGACGACGACGCAAAACTTACCAAAAACGAAAATTGTGTGATATATATATACTTGAAATTTCTATGATTTCTATATATGTATAGATCTATTGTAGGAGTTGCAGCGTTCGTTATCCATTATCATTTATATATTCATATTATAGAGTATTTATATAGATGTAAGTATCTTTGTACATATGTGGGTAGTACTCTTGCTTATTTGTACAGTTGCATCAGAGCGGGAACAGTAGGTGATGGGTACAGAGAGTGAACAGTAAAAGAGAGAGAGGAACAGGAACAGAAAGAGACAACAATACGAGAGTACTGGAAACGCAGAGAGAGAGAAGAGAGATGCCAAATCGACGCGGCGTGGGAGGAGTAGTAGAAGGTCGCAGAAGGTCGAAGAAGATCAGATGAACAGAGGAGCTAAGAGAGGGATTGGGTGTTAGTGGTGGGACCTCCGCATCTGATCGTTAGTTCTACAGGTGGTTCGATCTTCTCGCGAGTGAATGGCTGAAAGTTATCCAAGTCAATCAAGGAGGAGAAGGAACGAGGTTACTACGATTAATTCGGGAGAAGAAAGAAGAAAGATAGAGAGAAGAAACGAGAGGGAGGTGGGTAGGTCCGCCCTCTACGCTCTTCTAGTGTTAAGTGGCTAAAAACAGCTTTGCAATTGGGTTATATTTGTTGTTGTTGTTGTTGTTAGGCGTTTGTGTGGCGAGTAGAGACAGAGAGCGAGTAGGAAACAGAGAAAGAGCGAGTTGGACTACTGTAGCGAGTGGTGTGCGGGTCGTACTTACAGGTCTCAGATGGTCTTTGTACATGAGTTAGTTAGGCTATAGCTACGGCGAGTCTAGTGGAAAATGAGAGCGAGAGGCGAGAACGAGAGCGAGAGCGAGAGCAAGAGCGAGAGCGGGTAGACGAGTTCGAAGTTCGCGAGAGCAGGCAAGAGATATGGTTACAATATACATACGAGTAGCGGCAGGGAAATACGAGTAGAGTGCTAGTAGTAGTTCAAGTAGCCAGAGAACCAAGGCTGCTAGGCCCACTTCCTGCTAACACAACTTTTTTTTTGCAGATGAAACAATTTTTTACAGAAGATATCGATAGCGCTGAGGTGGTGACGAGCGAGCGAGTACGCCCAATGTATCGTTAGTGTAGTGTATGGCGAGTAGCAGGAAGAAAGATAGAAGGAGAGCCGAGTTCAGAACACTTGGCTCATATAGAGAAATAGTGATAGCGAGAGAGCGAGTAGAGAGATAGGGGGAGAGAGCGAGTAGCGAGTAGAGAGTAGAGTGGGAGGATAGCATGTAATGTACTAACTACGTATCTGCGCATGGTCGGATACTTGGCTACCAATGTAGTTGTAAGATGTTTGGGGCTAACCTTTAGCAAGCGCGCGATCTTCTATATTGGACTGACTAACGAGTAGCGGGTGCGGGTAGCGGGTGGTGGCTTCTAGCGATTTAAGGTCGACGTTGCAGCGAGCTGAGGTCAAGTGGAACCAGGCTCCGAGTCGCGGGCGAGAGTGTGGCAACTGTACTGTGGGGTACTGTGGATACTGTGTGTGGCGGCAGTACTTATTCTGGTTATTCTTGGATGTTTTTTTTTCTTAGATTCCTCTTGCCTCCGGATATCTTGCTCAATGTGTATCCGTGATCTTCTTCTTTCTGAGTCGAGCCGAGCTGCACCAAGCCGCACGCCGTGTTCTTAAACACAATTTGTTTTCGTTCTTTATCTATCTCATCCATTTTATCAACTACTATTTTAAATATATATATCTTTATATATGGTAATCACACTCCTGTGTGTGTTACGTTAAGGAAGAAAGCACTTTATGATCTGTTCAAGCTCTGTCCAGAGTGTCGAGTGTGGAAATTTTACGTAGGTAATTGTTTGTTAGAGAAGGCAACTTGTGTGCGAGGTCCGTCGTCCCGTCCACGAAAAAAGAGAGCTCTATATAAATATTATAAAATTGACTACCGAGTACGTTGTATGAGGTATAAGGTAAAAGAAGGCCACAGAGTGTAAACAGTTGTATATATACTGGTCCATAGGCATGTGAGTTGTGAAAAAGTCAGCAAGTCTACTACTACTACGCGTTAGGTCGAGACATCGATGTACAGTTGTGTGTTTGTTTTTTGTGATCTGGCTAATCTAAATGGAGGAGTCTACCTCCTAGGCTTACGTCTAACTTAAGGTCTAGTGTCTTTTTTTTTTAGTATTTCTTAGTAATTGTTCGTATTTGTATTCGTATTCGTCGTATTCCCTCTCTCTCTTTGATCGTCATGTATAATAGAATTGGTAGGTAGATGTGTATATATATCACTACATAATGGCATTGCTTTAAGTTTGAGCAGAGTCCTAGGTCGAGTTCTAGTCGAAATCTAGTCAATCCTAGTTGCTCGTGGTGGCAATCGAAGAGGCACCGCCATGACTGTGACTGTGACCCAGATAGTAGTCGTATAAAGTCATTATCTGTCGCTGCTGGATGAGCAGCTGGTACTGATCGGTACTGGTCTGGGTCTGGGTCTGGGTCTGGCTATGGTAGCTAGTGCTGGTCATGGTCGTGTTGGTATTGGCTTTCTTCGCTGGTGGCTGTGGTTGCATTTGATTTTGAGGCTGTGTTTGAGACTGAATCTGAGACTGTTGTTGTTGCTGCTGCTGACCCGGCAAGGGTGTCATGTCTCAGATTGACGAGTTGAACTGATTGTAGAGCTTGATGTCCTTCATTTCCATTTCGCCGGGCCGGGACTTGTGGTACGTATAAATGTGCGTCATTAGCGAGTTCCGGGAACAGTAGACCCGCTCACAGATGGCGCAGCGATACTCCTCCTGGCGCACGGCATGCTTGTCGGCAATGTGACGCTTCAACGAGGCTTTCGAGCAGAGGAGCTTACCGCAGAGTTGGCATGAGAAGAGTTTCTTGGGCGAGTTTCCTGCAAATTGTTGGATTGGTGGATTGGATTTTTTTTTTTTTGTTTTTGGTATGCTCAAATAGTTTTTATTTTATTTTTATTATTATTTTTGGATTCAGATACCAATTCAAAGAGAACCAGTTTCTCGGAGATTTGATGTACTTTTTCCTTAAGAGGAGCACACTCTCTGGGTGAGGGGGTGGTTAAAAAGGGTACTGAAATGTGTGATTCGTCCACACATGAATACGTCCTGGAGCTCTTTTCAGGACATGTTCATGCGTGTTCGCTGGTGTTCTAGTGATGGCAAAAGGACATTAATAAATAACAATACATATACGGATACATAACAAAAATAAGTTTGAAGATTTTTTTCTGAATCTGTGGGGCGGGGTGTGTGCACCACCAACACCACTGGCGGGGGGGCGAGGGCGAGGGCGATGGACGATGGGCCGTGTTATCGACTAACAGTTAACAGTTACAGGTTACGACTAGAGCGTTATCGGTTATCGATTGTGTATGGTAGGTATGGGGGTGTGTAGATGGGTGACTTGAGAGGGTGTCTTTCTTTAGCTAGATGTTAGGCCCGATGATCAACAGGGTGGGTTGGGTCAACACTGAGAGCGGCACAGGGACACAGGGACGCAACAGGGTGCACCTGGCGTAATGAGACGCAACAGGGTGCACCTGGCTCGATGGCACGATGATAGGGATGAAGTAGAACCGGGTAAAGTGAATGGGTGATGAAGGCACTCCACACAGATGGCCAAGACTAAGACGGAGACAGGGGGGGGGCAGGATTAGTAGCGGATTAGCCCCATTTCCCCCCAGAACCTCCCATCGAGGACTCAAGACACACACACACACTGGTGGCGCGACAAGTAAGAAAGAAAGCCTCGGCACATACAATTGTTCACTTATATACATTCTATTTATTTAAATAATAACACGATATCAGTTTGTTTTTATTTTTATGAAAATACTTTCGTCTCCTCGATGTGTCTCTGTCTGTCTGTCTGTCTGTCTGTTTGTCTGTGAGTGTGTACGAGTGTGAGTGCCTTTCCTTATTTTTTTGAGTGTCTTTCCTTCGAAATGAATGTTGTTGGTTTCTTGTTTGTTTTTGTTACACAAAAATTCGTAAAATTAGTAATTATTGAAAACTTTGTTTACTTTTTTTTTTGTTGTTTCTTTTCTTTGTTTGCTTTGCATATACATATACTCGTATGTGATATATGTAAAATGTATGTATGTTGTTATGTGTGTTGGAAGTTTTTTGTTATCGGCTTCTTAAGTGCTGGCACCTTGCTTTTATATACACATGTGTGTGTGTGTACGTTACACGGGAGACAAAAATGTACATTTCTCTTACTAGGCTAGAGTGGAAAACTTAATAGTTTTTATTCTTAAGTTTGTGTTTATTGTAAGTATAGTTTTGAGTGGGATCACGGTTGCCAAAATGAAAATTGTATCATCTTTATCTATTGTTATTCTGGCTATTGTTGCTATTGTTTCATTCTCACTGCTTTTGGGGCTAGATCTTCGATCGTTTCCCTGGCTTAAGATGGTTTTGTTTTTTTGGGGGTTACATCACGGTCGCCAAATAAAAGTTGTATGTATGTTTGTTCTTGCGGTTTGCTATTATGTGGCTATTGTTGTTGTTTCTTTTACTCATTGTCTGGGGGGGCTATAGATCTTCGATCTGGTTTGGGTCTTGGCTATGGATTCGGATTCGGTTTCGGATTTGGTATCTCGGTTATGGGTAAGTTATTATTTCTAACGCTATTAGTATTCAAGCGTCTGTACTAGATGAGATATTGGTATTGAATTGGCTTTTGTTGTCTTTGATTCCTGTCTGACGTCCAAGGACGTGTCTTTGTGTTTCTATTTCCACGCATTATATTCGATTGAATGCTGCTCCTTGGGTTCCTTTGCTATTTTAAATATGTATGTTGTATATCAATGTAGTTACAGCACTGTTTTTACAGTTACAAGCAACTGTAGCTTTAACGGTTACTGTTACTGTAGCTGTTACAGTTACTTTACCGTTACTGTTACAGTTGCGACTGTACTTTGACTGTTGCTGTTACTGCACTGTTTGTGTAACTGTTACTTTAACTGCACTGTTACTGTTACTGTTACTGTTACTATGACTTTTACTGTTACTGTTACCGTTTACTGTTATTGTAGTTAGTTTATTTCTTATATCGCGTATTGTAATTGTTATGGTAAATTGTAAGCTTTCTGTGGCTTGGAGCTAATGGTTCATTGGATAATACGGAAATCGGAGTATGCATACATTGACTTAACTGGCAAAAGGTATGTATGTCTTGAGGGGGCGTGGTTACAGGGGTTCAACTACACGAATAGGAATATGAAAAAAAACGAACCAACCATAGTATCGGTAAGCAGGCCTTCTATGGGTAGGTATTCTTGCTTTTTTTGGTTTCTGCCTTCGGTATATGCTTTCTGTGTATGCTTTCTGGGCTCTTACTGCTGCTATTTCGAGTATCAATATGCTATTTAGTTAGTTTAGTTTAGTTAGTGGTTAGCTCCTCCTCCTCTCCCCCCCTCTCGGCGTTGAGTTGGAGTTCTGCGTTCTGTACTCACATGTGGACTGAGTGTGTGTGTGTGAATATTTCTGGTTTCTGCTTTTAGTAAGTGGTACAAGTTGATATTGTAAACAACATTTAGTTGTAGTTGGGTTTTACATTTACATTTACATTTCCACATTTATTGAGCATAATAATAAAAATAATAATAATAATAATCATAATAATGATAATAATAATAATAATTAAATAAAAACGAGGTGACATTTTGTGGATATGAGGTTCGGTTCTCTCTTCTCTGATCTGTGATCTCTGATCTCTCGCGTGGGCATAACAAACACGGAGGGTTCTCCCTTATATGTAAGTAAAATACACAGTATACACAGTATTTTCGGTACGTTAAACTTATTATAGTCATGTGTGTATATATATATAGTATGTCGCGTAGGCTAAGTAAATCGAAAATTTGGTATCAAAACGTGGATGATTAATATCAAACTTAATCAACTTTTCAGACTTTTCGGTTTGCCAAAAGAAGCAAGAACAAAAAAAAAATACAATGGGGGAATTATGCTTTCTGTGAGTCGGTCGGCGTGTGTACGTGTGTGTGTGTTTGTTTGTGTGTGTGTTACACTAAGTGCTAATTATAATAGGTTTTCTTTTTTCATTTTCTTTTTCTTTTCTTTTTTTGTATAAAAAATAAAATTCGACTATACTCGCACACAGCGTTTTTAGCTCCTGCTTCTGCTTTTGCTTCTGATCCTGCTCTAGCTCCCGTTGGTGCTTATGCTTCTGCTTTTGCTTTCTTTTCCCGCTCGAGCTCCCCTATCGGTATGTAAAGATACCCTGCTAGGCCCGTTTCCCCCACTTTTAACTAAGGCTACTACTGATCTTCATCTCTTCTGTATTATTCAGTCCCCGTCCGATCTCCTCTCCCAAGATGAAATTGCACGAAGTTCCACTTCGAATGATCGTTCAATCTTCAGTCTTCAAATTAATGTAAGGTGCGAAGCAAAGTAATACCCCTTCAATTTTGATTATGCGTTCAGTATAGTAAAGTGTGTTTGTGTCTCTGCCAATGGGAAAGCATATACATATATATAGTCGCCGTCGTTGTTGTCAACCGACAATTTCATTGTTCGCGCGTTGAGTTGTTGAGTTTAAAGCTAGTCAGTCCTTGTCCTAGTCCTTCTTCTTCTCATTATCCTTATCCCTTTACTTCTCCTCTGTGTCTGCCACCTCAGCTTCAGTTTCAGTTTCACTTTCAGTTCTATGTACAATCCCCTCAGATCTTCCCCAAGATTTATATGGCCTTGCTGTGCGTGTGAGTCCATAGTCTTAGTGGTATCCATATATATTATATTCGTATAGTTATAGTTATTATGTTGGTATTATCGTAAGTAAAAAAAAAAATTGTATTACACACACAGTTCTTCTTGCTTTCTGCTTTTTTTGCTCTGTGACTTACTTGGTAGGTCTAAGTTTACATGGGATTTTTACATAGACCTTGGCTCTACTACTCATTTCATGAATATTTTTAGTGTACACATATGTTTTGTTTATATATATATCTTCTCTGATATCTGATATCTTACTATGATACACATAAAAAAAAAAAAAAAAAAAATGCATTAGTTGTATGTTCGTTTTTGTGTGTGGATGAAGAAATAGACATTAGAAAATGCTGTACAAAGACCGGAAAGTGTTAGGGTTTTTGGGGATTGGGTTTTTGGGATACTTGTTGCAACCTTATGGCTCGGGTATTCGGTTCATTCGGTTCCCTTGGCTAATACTCGGGTTGTGCTTATGGGATGGGGGTTGAATGTATGAGTGATTAACAGTCTTCTCTCCCGGCTGCTGCTGCTGCTGCTTTCTTCTATCCTAAATCTCTAGGTCTCTCTCTGGAAGAGAGTTCTTGCTCTTCTAAAAACTCTCGTCTCCCAATTTGGGAGGCTAAAAAAAAATTCTTATATGTACGTGTGTGTGTGTGTGTTTGTGTGTATTTGAGAGTGTGTGTGCGTTGTCCTTGCAAGTCCTTTATTCCAGTGTTTTATATCGTAAAAGACTTTTTTGTTTCTGCGCTTGCTTTATAATCAAGTCGTAAATATAATCACAGTTTTTCCATTTGCCTAAAAATTGGTTTTTTCTCTTTCTCTCTCTCTCTCTCTTTCTTTGTCTTCTTGCGTATCTCCTCTCCTAGGTTCGTTCGTTCGGTTCCTTGGTATCCTTGCTGGCTTGCATCATCATCTTCCCGTCGCTGTCCTGGCCGAAAAAGTCTTTGAATTTTCCGCGTTCTGTGAGATCCGAAATATACATTGTGTGGGTGTGGGTGTGAGGGTGTGTTGTGTGCGTGTGTGTGTCCTCCTGCTTGATGCTGTGCTCCTTCCCGTACCACTCTTCCTCCTCCTTCTGATGCTCCTGCTCCTACTCCTGCTTCATCTGTTCCAGCTCCAGCTCCTGCTCCTTCTTCCTTTCCCTCCTTGATCCTTGCTCTTAATAGCATACTTTCCTGCGCTTATTGGTCTAGTAAATTCATGCGTTCGTAAGGATGCTGATGCGGATGCGGCAGCTGGTGGGGATGCTGATGCGACAGCGGATGCTGATGGTGGCCCAGGTGATGCGGCAGATGATGGAACCCACCGCCACCACCACCGCCCTCCAGTTGTGTGAGATCCACGGTGGGCGTGGCGCCACCAGTGCCCGATCCGTACTCACCACCGCCAACACCTTCCACACCCGTTCCTACTCCTGCGCCCGCCATCGATCCCGGGCCCGCTGCAGCTGCCGCCGCTGCTGCTGCCGCAGCTGCTGCCGCGGAGTTGTTGAGCGCCACGTGGAACAGCTGCTGCAAGAGTTGCTGCTGATCTTATAAGAAGTCCATGCACGGCTTGACAATGCCCGGCGACGACTGCTGCTGCTGTTGCTGGTGTTGCTGCTGCTGCTGTTGTTGCTGCTGCTGCTGCTGGTGGGCCGCCGCCAGCTGAAGCGTGGAGCTGGCCGTTCCACCGGCCACGGCTGCGGCTCCCACGATGGGTGACAGCAGCAATTCGGCGGCTGCAGCTGCTGCTGCTGCGGCAGCGGCCACAGCATTGCCACCAGCTCCGCCAGCACCACCGGCTCCACCGCCACTCGCAGCGGCGGCGGCACTCAGCGAGCTGAGGGACTGATGCAGACGGCTTCCAGGACTGCCCACCGCCTGGCCAACGCCTCCGCCATGATGGAAATACGAATGATGATTCTTCTGCCGACGATGATAGATACTCTTGTGGTTATTCAGCGAGTTCAGGGTGCGGAAGACCTTGTGGCACAGATTGCAGACGGCATTGTTCAGCGGCTGCAGATGCTGCTGCTCCTTGTGCCGCTTCAGGGTGAGCTTGGTGCTCAGCAGCTTGCCGCAGACATCGCACCGATGGCAGGCATTCAGGGGTAGGGGTAATAGCAACCGATTGGCCTGGGCCACATCCTGGGCCCGGACCGAGGACAGGAGACTACCGGCCGGACTGGCACCGCTATTGCTGCTGCCTCTTTGCGAAGCGGCGGCATTGCCGGCAGCCACAGCGGCCGCCGATGGCGATAGGGACGCCCGCCGGTGGTGCATTAGGGCATGATGATGCTCCAACGGTGATCCCGCCCTGGCCAGGGCATGAGCATGGGCGGCATGTGCGGCATGGGCATGGGCATGATGGGCAGCAGCCGCTGCGGCAGCGGCGGCGCTCAACTCGTGGTGGGTGGCATGCAGCTGATGGTGGCTGGGTAGCAGCGACAGCGGATGCTGGCCAAAGTGCGGATGATGCGAGGAGGGCGGCGGCGGCGGTGGCTGTAATGGCGACGAGGATGGTGATCCTCCGGTGCCGCCTCCGGCTCCCACTCCTCCCTCCAGCTCTCGATCACGGGATAGCGAACGCTCTCGTTCTCGCTCCCGCTCCCTCTCCCGTTCCCTCTCGCGCTCTCTCTCACGCTCTCTGTCCCGCTCTCGCTCCCGCTTCAGGTAGGCGCTGGGCGAGGGTGTGGCACTGTGGCCCGTTTCCGTGGCGCCGCCCAGTGAGGAGCGGGAGAGGCTACGTTCGCTGCCGGCGGCAATGTGCAGGTCGCTGCCGCTGGACTTGCCGCTCTGCTTCAGCTGTTGCTGTTGCTGCTGTTGTTGTTGTGGACTGTTGGTGAGTGTTGTGGAATGATGTTGTTGTTGTTGTTGTTGGAGGAGGTGGTGGTGGTGTGGTTGTTGATGGTGTTGTGGTGATGATTCTGGGTCTACTTGTTGTTGATTGTTGCTGTTGTTGTTGTTGCTGTTGCTGTTGTTGTTGCTACTACTATTACTAGGGTTGCCACTACCGCCGGGCACTATGACGCCGCCTAGTAGGCTGCCGGTGTTGCCACCTAAACGGTCATAAAAAATAGGAAGAGAAGAAAAAAAGAGACAATAGTGACTTTTCTGTATATTTGACTTTGTTGTTATTATTTTTTTTTCTGTTTTTTTCTGTTTCTTGTTTGTAATTGTTGTTTAGTAAGTGTTTTGTCTGTCTGTTGGTGTGTGTTGGTGTTTTGGTGTTTTCGTGTCGTGTGATGTATTTTTGTTGTTAGTATGTCTTGTGGCGTGTCTGTTCTTGTTTCTGTTTGTTTTTGTTTGTTTGTTGTTGTGGTTGTTTTCGGTTTACTTTTATATAACACTAACAAATCCAGGCTCAAAACAATGTAAATTTGCTAAGTTTTGCAAGTTTGTTGCTTTTTCATTCAATTTTTGCTTTTATTTTGCTTTTGTTTCTATATATTTTGCTTGAAAGAACGCTGCTGCTGTTCTCTCGTTTCAAAATCTGGTTCAGATTCGGAGTGCAATTCGCATTTCGATTTATGGTTGTTTTTTTTTCTCATTCCCTTGGTAGTTTTTTTTTTTTTATATTTGGTTTGGGGAAAACGCATGGAAATAAAATGGTAATAAAACGGTTTGTTGACTGTTGTTGTTGTTGTTGTAGCTGTGGCTGTTGTTATAATTGTTGTTGTTCTTGAATTCGAATTTTGAAGAGTTCTCGTGCCGCAGGTTGGGTGGTTGTGGTTCGAAACTCGACTCGACAAGGCAGACTTGAACCCGAACTCGAACTTGAACCCGATGCGAGCCCAAGCTCGAACTCGAGTTCGAAAGTCAGTGCCGTCCCTCCCGAACACCGAACGGGGTTTCGGGAGGGGGAGACCTTTATTTTTGGTGAATAATTTGTTGGTGTCTTGCCAATATTTTTTGGAGTGTGATTCGAGTTTCGTGGATGAATTTTTTTTATTCAAAACCAATTTGTTTGTCTTCGATTTCGTTATCGATTTGGATTTCTCGATCTATCGATTGCTCGATTGTTCGAATTTCGATTCAATTTCGATATCAATTTTAATTCCAATTTTGTTTGCGTTCAATTTTCGTTTGTCGTTGGTCGTTTTCGATTTCGATTTTGTTAAGTTTGTTTTTTTTTTAGCAAAATTTTGAAACATTTGTTTTTGGCCTGATTGATTTGTTTTTGTATATATATAAAATATGTTTTTAGTATTATTTTGATTTCTCTTTTTTTCGGTTTTTTTTTTTTTTTTTTTTTTTTGTAGTTTAGTCGCAAGTTGTCAATAATTTTTGCTCTTGCGGTTGTCACTAGTGTCTCTTTTTTTCAAACTCAATCGCAGCACCGATGCCTGTGTTGGGTTCTGGATAGGGTTGGGGATAGGGAGCCAAATGTGCGGTAGATTAACGTGCTTGGGTTGGTTTCTGGGGGGGTTGGGGACACACACTCAGGTTAACGACTTTCTCCAATGGTCGGTGGTGGTGGTGTGTGTGTGGATCGGGGTCACCTAGGGACGTTGGTGAAGTGGATGATGTGGGTTGAGTATTAGTAGTTGTGTTTCGCTCATCATGGGGGCTTAAAGTAGTGATCCTGCAGCTGAGAGAGAAAGTGTCGGTTCGATTCAGTTCGGTTCGGGCTTCAACACACGTGACAAATGAGACACTGAGGAGCTCTGGGGGGATGGGGGACAGGGGTCAGGACTGCGCATGTTGGAGTGGTGAGTTAGGTAAAGTAAGGTAGGTACAAAAATGGTTGTAAGTTGTGGTGAGTTGTGCCCTAGCTGGGGTTAGTTCCCACGGGATGAGCCTGACGCCTCGAGTGACATGCATACAACATTGAGACCAGGGGTTGGGGTTGTTGGATTTGTTGGAATATCTGGGGGAACGGGATAAATGAAATATTCGCTTTGATGTGTAGACGTTTATTGTAATTATCATTAATCGAATATAGAGCGCAAGTGCAATCGCTCGTATATCGTACATCGTACATGGATCTCAACTGCTTGGCTTGTGTGTTGTTGTGGTGGTGGTTGTGGTTGTGATTGTGGTGTGGTGTGGTGTGTTGTGGTGTATATATGGATATATATTTGCTTGTATCATAGATATATCTTATCTGTATCTTTACTTAGCAGCACTAAACATTAACGAACACAGGTGTACTCAATATATCAAAGTATCCGGGTCAAAACATTTCTTAACCTTCTATATATATATATATATTTATAATAATCGCATAACTAAGTTAACATTAAATACAATACAAAAAAATGCAAAGAAAAAAAAAATTCACTTACACACTAAGGGTTAAACATTTCTCTTAGCCTAAAGTGTGTACGGTGTGTTTGTGTGTGTGTGTGTGTAGCCTAATTCTAACTATTCAGAATCGTTACCTAGGTTCGAGTATTTCAAGAAAAGATCTTTTGCAATTGGTCGGTCGTTCGGTCGGTCGGTCGCTCGCTCCCTTTCGCTCTTCTCCTATACTCCTAAACCTGTTCAAATAGTAACGCTTTTTTTGTATTCAACATTCTTTATATATATATATACTATATATTTTATATATGCTTTTGTGTGTGTTTAGGTAAAAACTGTAAAACTGTAGCTTGGTCTTTCTTTAATTCAGTGCAGTAAAAAGAGAAAGAGAAAGATAAATCGTACGTCTAACGTGATCGATAATCGATAATATATATATATATATAATTTAGAACAACGCCACGCTGCTCTTTTCTGCAAATCTGATAAATTGTATTTAGTTAAAGCCATTTCGAAGAATTCACTACGGGCACCTTTGCTCTGCTTTGCCTTGCTCTGCTCAGCCGCGGCTGTGGCTGCTATTCTAGCTCCTACTTAACGTTATTAAGACTTGTATAGCTGACGACAATAATGATGGGGAGTAGATGGGAAGTAGTTGGGAAGTAGTTGGGAATGGGGCATGAATTGGGAATAGCTTGGGAATGCGGTTGGGGAATGAGTGGGTAATGGGTAAGGCATGGTTTTTTCATGGTTTAGGAATGGGTTTATCACGCATTCCGTTTAATTTTTATAAAGATGACTTTCTCAGAGCTGCGGAAGTGGGACTGGATATCTACGACTATCGATTACTCTTGTATAAACTGTGTATCCTGTGCTTAGCAACTACCAAAGGCAACTAATTGTAACTAGCCTAGACTGTGTCTCTCTCTGTGCGTCGCTTGAACGACCCCTCCCTAAGTTTAAATATGTGTACAAAAGCACCGTTCTGCATTTCTGTGAGTGTGTGTGTTTGCGTGTCTGTGTCCTATGCCTTACAAGAACCGACTAAGGCGAGCCCTTCCCTCCCCTCCTCCTCAACTGGAAAACCCTCCGTCGCTGCCGCTACGGGTCACGTGGTGCTGGTGGTGCTGATGTGGCTGCTGATGTGGGTGATGATGACGGCGCGGCTGCTGGTAGTCAAAGTACATGAAGCCCTAGGAGGAGGACGAGTGATGATTGAGCTGCTGCTGTTGATGCTGCTGATGGTAGAAGCTATTGGCCGTTGGCGCTTGGGCGGCCACCGCGGTACCCGGCTCCTGCTTCGGCTGCTTGAGGTTGCGATGGTAGATGCTCTTGTGGTTGCGCAGACTATTCAGCGAACTGTAGACGCGCTTGCAGATGTTGCACACGGGCTCCTTGGTGGGTCGCATGTGCACGTTCTGGATGTGACGCTTGAGGCGTGTCAGTGAGCTCAGGTTCTTGTTGCATGGATTGCAACGGAAATCATCGCCGCCGCTGGTTGCACTGCTCAGTCCGCCGTTGCCACCGCCGCTGCCACCACCGCCGCCGCCGCCTCCCGAGGTATTAAGACCCGCATTGGAGTTGTTCAGCGAGCTGTTGGCACTGCCGCTAGTCGAGGCCGAGGCTGCCGAGGCCGCCATGTTGGCCATTACCGCTGCTAGCATTTGCTGCTGGGCCGTGGTGGCCGCCGAGTTGGGCGTTGGTGTACTGCAGGAGCCCAGGATACCGTTGGGCGTCTGGCTGCCGGAGCTGCTGCTTCCCTGCTGTTGCTGCTGCTGCTGTTGCGAGGTCTGATGTTGCGACGTCTGGTGCTGGTGTTGGTGTTGGTGAGAATGTGGATGCTGCTGCAGGGCGGTCACCGAGAGGCCGCCGTTGCTGCTCCCGTTGGCTGCGAATGTGGAGAGGTTAAGGCCACAGATGCCGGAGGCACTTGTGATGGCTGTAAGTCGAGTTGGAGTTCGGGTTATTGTTGTTGTTGTTGTTGGTGATGGAGTTGTTGGAGTTGTTGGAGTTTTGGTTGTTGTTGAGTTGGAGTTGGAGTTGTGGTTGTAGTTGGTTGTTGTTGTTGTTGTTGAGTTGTTGTAGTTTGTTGGTAGAGAGTAAACGTTGTTGTTGGTAATCAAGTTGTTGTTGTTTATTGTTGTAGTTGTAGAATTTGTCGTCAGTTTACCTGACGACAAAGTGGGGAAGAAAGTCAGAAAACGTCGCATTAGCCCAAGGACAACGAGTTTTATTTATTGGTTTTGGAAATTTGTTTTTTTTTATAATTTTTTTTTGATTTTTTTCTCTTTGGCTTCGGATTTTGTCTTCAGATTTTTGGAATTTGGAAATTTCGAAATTTTGACTTGATTCTTTCTTAATTTTTCTGTGTCTTCTTTACTTCTGTTTGCCGGATTTTTGGTCGAAACAAATGAATTTCGTTAGCATTTTTTGCATCAAATATAAGTAAGTTGCTTTATTTTCTATGCTTTAGCTTCTGCTTCAACTTCGACTTCAACTTCAGCTTTAGCTAATTGGATAAATTTAACTTTGGATTTATTTTTCGATTGTTCAATCTGTTTACTTTTTTTTCTTGTCTTTTTCTTGTGCGTGACATTAGAGACAGAGAGAGAGAGAGAGAGAGAGAGAGAGAGATAGATAGATAGACATAAAGGAAGAGACAGGTAGACAGGAAATAGAAATAGAGGGGCGAAGAGTTAGAAAGTGTGGAGCGAGGATCAGGATAATTATCGAGATCGGGAGAAGGGCAGATGTGGAAAAGAAAACGTTGATTCTTCTGGGGGAATTCTTCTGCTCGAGGCTAGGGGGGGTGGTATGAGAAATTTACTTTCTTTTTTGATTGTTCGTCGACGTTGAGAATTGTTAATGGTTTCTTTCGTTTCTTTCGTTCTTTGTTTCTCTTCTCGATCTGATCGACTGATGGAGAGACTCTAAATTCTTCGGGGTTTCATTCTTCTCTTGTTTTCTTTTTTTTTTTTTATTCTGTTTTTATTTTTTTTTGTGGTTTCTTTGGTTTGAGGTTTAAAGGTTGTTTGTTGGCTGGTGTTTTTGGGTTGTTTGTTGGTTTGTTGTTTTTGTTGTTGGGTTTGTTGGTTGTAATTGTTGTTTAACTCATTACCAAGTGTGCAGTGTGGTAATTTACAAAAGGATTTTAGAATAGGAGAAAGGAGGAAGTTTTTTTTTAAATACAAACGTGAGAGTAGGAGGAGCTATAGAGGAGTGTGTGTGTGTGTGTGTTGTTCGGTTTCCCCTGTATCTGTGTTGTGTAAGTGTATGTGTGTGTGTGTCAAACACCATCACCGTTAAGTTCTAGGAGTATTGGTAAAAGTAGTTGTGTTCTGTGTGTTCTTCCAGTGTTATTGTTTTCTGTGTTCTCTCTGGCCTTCCTCGGGTGTCTCTGTGTATTTGTTGCGTGTGTTGTTGTGTTTTGTGTTTGTGTGTGGGCATAGGGGGTGGGGGGGAACTGTGTGTTTCGGGGCGTGTCACTTAATAAGCACTAAAATTAAACCCTCGCCAAAATCACCGTCATCTTCTTTCTTCACTTATATATTCATCATCATCATCATCACCCTCTCTTCTCTCTGGGCTCTTAACTTTACTTGTTTTCGAGTTCGATTTTTCGATTTTTTGATTTTCAGTTTCAATTTCAATCGTTCCATGATAGAAAAAATTTTGTAAAATGTACATTGTGCTTAGATTATATAGCTTTTTTTCTACTTTTTTTTTTTGTTATTCTTTTGGAAGCTTTGGAAGGGTTGGAATGGTTCTAGAGGAATGGTACGATTTCATGTTCCAAATCTTAGTGTTCCGATGGATTACGATATACCTTTTCCATCCCTTCGGCCGCTTTCCAATCGATCAATCGATTTTCATCAATTTTGTGTGTGCTTAGTTGGTAACTTAAATAGATCGGTGATCGGTTGTCGATAATTGGTGATCTGTGATCGGTGGATACATTTTTATCGATTTTTTGCGATTTCTGTTTTTTTTTTTTCGATTATTTTTTTCAGATCGGAACTTAAAATTAGTGAATTTTGAATGCCTTCGCTGGGGGAGTTAAAGTTAAATTAGGGATTTAATTCTATGTAAAGCTAAGTAACTGATTCTTCTTTCTGCCTCTGTGTTGTTGTTGTTGTTGTTGTTGTGTTCTTGTGTGTGTATGTATGCGTTCTTGTTTTTTTTTTATAATAGGAATAGCAACAAATATATATGTATATATATAGAGCGTAATTTAAAGCGGTTTGTCAATCAATCAATTTTATATACTTGAAGCCTTGAGTTGGTTTTTTCTTGATCAGTTTTTGTGTTCTTTTAGTTTTAGTGCTGGTTGAGGGGGGGTGGTTTGGGGGTCTTAAGGATAAGGGATAAGGGTGTGAGATTGTATCATGTATCGAGTTGTCTGCTTGGGTCGCCTGTGGCTGTATCTTTGGGGAGTTGGGGGGTTGGTTTTTAGTAAAGCGGATTTATAATACGTATACAGGGCGGGGG
>VNJR01003457.1:0-16132 GCA_008042585.1 Drosophila punjabiensis | reverse complement strand
AATTTTATAAAAATCGGACGACTATATCATATAGCTGCCATACAAACGATCGGTAAACGTGGAGAAATATTACATTTTAGTTTACATGTAAAAATGTGAAAAAATGTAAAAAAAATTTAAAACTGTCAAAATTTTATGAATATGAAAGTAGTTCATATTTTATTATATTGGGATAGATTACAATTGATACAATTGGAATCTGCAAGGGTATACAAACTTCGGCGTGTCGAAGTTAGCTTCCTTTCTTGTTTTTTAATAATATTATAGTGCAGCCAAATTATATTTATTGATTTAGTCAATATGTTTAATTTCAAAACCAAAAGTAATTTTGAGTTTAAATTAGCAATTGAAATAATAAGTATAAACAATAGGAGCACCAAATAAATGGGTAAGGAATTAAAAACAAAATTGAAAGGAGTTTTAAAAGATATTATGATATTTGAGAGGTATAAAGATTAGGACTTGGAAATCCGAAGCACAATTTAGTAAAAACTTTGTTACTCCGTTTAAATGCATTTAATGGCAGTGTAAAAATATGCTTGAACGAACTCCACTTGATAGATGTCTTAAAATAGAATTCAGCCATGTTGAGCGGCTCCTTTTGCCTAAATTGCAGGTGGCAAAAACTCTTCTCTTTTTTTGGGGAGGCTGCAATGTTGCAACTTGGGTCCTGGGCAAGGACTTTGAACTGCAGCGCAAAACCGATGTATTTGGAGGTATAAATACCAGCTGAAGTGGAGCATAATCTGCACACACAGCGAAGAAGATGTTTGGCCAGGACACCGGTGCAGTTCATGGCCTGCGTATGCTAATCGCTATGCTGCCCATTATAGCCATCCTGGCCAGCGGTCATCAGCTGCCAGCCGGCAACCACAAACTTTGCGGATCAGCGCTGTCCGAAGCCCTGGATATGGTGTGTGCCAATGGATACAACACCTTCCCCCGGAAGCGCGCACCGCAGTCAGACGTGCCAGGAGCAGACTACTCCTCCACCCCGCTGGGACGCCTGCTGCTGTCCAACTGGTATGCACTTGAAGATGGCGATGGAGATGTGGCCTCCGGTTTCAGGATCAAGACACGGCGCCAGAGGCGACACCTGCCCGGTGGCGTTTACGATGAGTGCTGTGTGTCCCCCTGCTCCTACGACGAGATATCCGCCTACTGTCTGTCCCAATGAGGCACTTGACCCACTCACCAAGCACCCACATACACACACACACACATTGCCTACATAACCATTACATACTCTCGCCCTGTTCACTCGTAATCCGATTCGTAATCGTAATCACTTATTTATGCAGCATCAACTTTGACTAATGAATAAAAGTAGACAGTGCAAAAAGAAATTCCAGTTCGAGTTTGAGTTCGAGTGCGAGTTCGAGCGAGAGGAGCAGGCGTCAAAGGAAAAGTTCTAAGGAGGCGCCAGAGGAGTCCCCAGCCCGAGATGCTGGCCCAGTTGAGCTGGCTTTTGGCCTGTTTCGGCCTGGCCCAGGCGCGCATTGGTAAGTATTGTGTGGGGGAAGAACGAGTAGGAAGGACGCTCGTCCTTGCTCATTTGGTATTCATAAATGCAGGGCTTAGCACGGCCTGGCTGTTTATACATAAATTGTTTAATTGGCTGACAGCAAACGCCCCCGGAAAACCAAAAACAGAAACAGTCTCCCTTCCCGCTTTGCCAATAGACATTTGCATAAGTCAGCTTTGACATTGAACGAGTTTAGCCAGGCGAAGAGTCCCGGATGCACTCATCCCGTGCTAACGCAACCTGACACTGCCTGCCTCCGGGGTTAAAGTGTCCCAGACCCAGACCCAGATCCAGACCGAGACCCAGTTGTATATAAGCGGGCACCGTTGGCCCCAACAGCATCAGTTACCAATAGCAGCAGCAGTTCCACCAGCGGTTCTCCCCCAGAGTTAATCCCCAAAGATCACAGCGACACAACCATGTGCAAGGCAGCCGTCTCCCTCACCTCGGTGCTCCTCGTGCTGCTCCTGGCCTGCAACTCCTCGCTGGCCCAGATGCCCTACTCGGATTACAGGCTGTGCAGCGAGAAGCTCAACGACATGATGATGATGGTGTGCCACGAATTCAATAGCATAATGCCCCAGAAGCGAGGCATGAGTAAGTGTTCCTCCCGGTAGATCCTCTCCAGGTAGTGAGTCCTTACCACTCCCCCCTCCCCTTGAATCCTTTGCAGTTGCCAGCGAAATGGACCCGCTCGATCCCATCCAGTATGTGGAGGCCAAGGAGGATGCTGAGCAGCTTACCAGTCCGCTCCTGCGCGGTCGCTTCTATGGCGGAGAAGTCCCGGCCCTCAACTCCTTGGCTTCCCTACGGAGACGCACGCGGGAGGGCATCGTGGACAGGTGCTGCAAGCACACCTGTCCCTACGCCGTCCTCATGGAGTACTGCTCCGTGGCGGCCAGTCCATAAATTTCCCTCGACTTTGACTTTGGATTACTCTCTCAACTCTCGATTCAGGACCCATTTGTTTCACTCTGGAACTGGTTATAAACCAGAATACACGATGCTGACGTTGATGATGATGATTTTATATATAGCTTGTTGCATGTTACCGTTCTCGAACGATCTACATAGATTAAATATAACCTGCTTTGGGCATTAGCAAACCACACAAGTGCAGAGTGTTCTCAAATACAGTGATATTAAAAACATTTAACTGGGTCTTTGTTTTGGGGTTCAATAAGTATATCTTCAAGATATGATTCAAATTTTTAATGGAAATGGGGAAAAAAGTATCTTAGTAAACTTCGTTTCCCAAGAAAAATTAAATAAATATAATTAAATAAATATGAGAATATGTGATTTATGAAGTTTAAATCAAGTGTTAAACAACATTACTTTCAAATAATTGTAGAGAGGAGAGAGTTGAAAGTTCAAATTTAATGCAATATTTTTAAGACAACATTTATTTTAAATTCTTTATAAGCTGAATGGATATAAATATGAAAACCATAAAAATATATATTCTTTTCCATTTGAGCACATAAATTAAGCCATTTAGCTATCATGGGGCTGAGATATTTACGTTGTTTTGCTGGTTTAAAATTTAACAGGAAAGATTTCAGTTCCAATAATAACTTCCTTTAAGAAATTTAAATATTACAAACAATTTTATATTATTTATTTATATTGGGGTATTAACATATTTCTCAGAGGACCCTTTTGAGCGGAAACTTAAGTTTTATTTCAAAACCATTAAACAAATATGAAAAAATATTTATTAAAATATATACAACTTAATATAGCATAGCTGTGTCAATAGTTTTAAATGTTTAGTTAAAAATATAAATACAAATTCTGATAACTCAAGCCACAAACCCAGTATCCGCTTCGAATCAGGTTTATTTCCAATTTCAACTTCATCTGTTGTGGTCATAAAAACTGTCATTATTTTGAATAACACAGCCTGCAGAACTCTTTCGAAACTCTTTGTTTCCGCCACCCCAATGTTAGTTTACAAACAGGATTCCCGGACGTTGGGTCAATAAATAATTAACTGCAATCAACGACAATGAAAAATCAATGTAATACCCGTTTAATTACCAATCAAGTTGCCCAATCTGCAGCAGTTTGAATACATAATTTATTTATTAATTTATACCCAGTCGATGTATTCAGGCCCTGTCCAAACATACATCCTACTCTATATACATGCATACATCGCCCCGTTTTCCGATTCATTTCGCGTGTCTGTCTCTGATTTCCGATCATAAATTATGCGCATACATCGCCCATTCAATGTGCGTGCATATACACATCGTATCCGAGGGATATTGCGAGGGCTTTGCAGGCGAATTAAGGCCTAAGGGGGGGACTCTAGTCAGATCTTTTCAGCAAGTTTTCGGCGAGAGGAGGAGGAGGAGGGTTCATGGAACGGGCTTGTCGGCACAGTATCGCAAAAGCTCCTCCATGGCGCAGGACTTGTAGCAACAGGCTTCGTTCAGGCTAAGGACGCCACTGCCAAACCGTATTCGATCTAGAAGAGAACGCTCCTCGAAGCTCAGCTCGTGGGATCTGTCAGGGATGGAGTTGAGACCTGTAGAATAAAAAAAAAATATAATTATAAAATTATATCAAAATCTATAATCATAAATAATACTACAATACATTTAAGCTCAGGGGAAGAAATATAAATATATTTTAAACTATTTGCAGTCATTATTCCAATTATTTCGTGATATTATTCATATTATTTTGTATTCCTATAATATTCTTACTCATCTGTAACCTCAGAAAATTCTAGAAAACATTTTTTTTTAAATTAAATGATAAGAATTAGAAAAAAAAAGTTTGTTATCATATTATATGAACATTTTAATTATAATAACATAATTTTCCTCATATTTATATAAGGTTAACTGCATAAATCTATATATAAAGATAAAGTGTATACAATTCCCTGAGATTTTCTATATAATTTTAAAACAAATATAAGAAAATTTGTCATGAAAAATTTTGTGAAGAACAATTGTCAAAAAATGTCCAAGGTGTTGATTTAAATCACACTTAATACAATTCATTAATCAAATCTAAAACGGAAACGGAATTTTCCCACTAATGACTTTTTGCAGATGCCAAGAAAAGTTCAAATATTCCTCAAGATAAATGAAAGATATCAAGGTGAACATTCAAAAGATTTTTCACACAATAAAAATATACAGAACTTACCCACATTTCGCCTGTAGCCGTAGTGACATATCCTGGACAGCGTCTCGGTTAACTCCTCGCCGCACAGAATCACATTGGTTCTTACGCCACCGATCACCAGGATTAGCAGGAAGAGACCGTGGAACACGATCCGGCGCCGCATCTCGATGGCCATGATGCTGCTACACTCTGTCCCGGATGAGTGGATGAGTAGAGGTGTCGTCTGCCAAGTGGCCCAGCCACGACTGTGCCGGCTCCCAGCCGCGCCGCAGGGTTTTATATCAACCCGAATCCGGGGAGGCGATCCGAGGAGCACAGAGTCCACACACTGTCAGGCCACGTTAGCCGGAGTGTCAGTTAGCACCACAGTTGGGTTCTGGTCTGGTTCTGGTCTCTGGTCTCTGGTATCTGGTCTCTGGCCTCTGGTGTGGGTTGTTATTTATCCCTTCGTGGCTGTGTGGATGCCTCAAATTCCCAGCGGGGAATGGGGCTGAGGCTGCGACCGGGGGGTCTTACGTACATCAGCTGACGTTTGTTTACTTTCTCGACCAAATAATAACGCACGGAGCGGATGGATCTGGATAGCTGGAAAACAACAAGATGACGGGCATCGAGTTCTCTGCCAGGCGGAGGAGGGTCTTTAACATTTTGAGCCAGGGTGTGCGTCGGAAAAAGTTTTTCCATGCTAACAAGCCTCACTTCATAAATTTCAACTCGAGTGTGGCAAAGTTAGTTTATGAATTTTCATTGAAATATTGTTACATATGCGAGTAAAGCTTTAAAAGGGAGAATATCCTACTATAATTTAATCAAGTTAATAAAATTTAAAGTTCTTATTAATTTTTTGTTTCTCAAAAAATAATAATTTCCTTGAAGAATATTATTTAAGACCAATTTAAAGGATTCCTATTTTTGGGTCACTCTTATTTCCCTCTAAAGATTATTTCCCAAGACCTGTTTCGTCCTTCTTCTCTTGAAAATGGCATAAACAAAAACAAGAGCCAAGTTATTATTCAATTGCTTTTCGGGGAAAACAATAAGGCCCTCTGTGTCTCATTATCTTTGTTAAGTGCTTCAACACTTTGGGGTTTCCCTCTTCCGCAAGTTCCCTTTTGAATGCGATAAGTACGCCGTTGAGCCTTTTAGTCCGCTCGAAAGTCAGGTAGTTTTTACCTTAAAGCCTCGTTACCTATTATCATTGCAAATCTTTTCGGACAAAAGTGACTTATCTGAGGGAAAACCACCGATTGGAAGTTGTTTACTTGTTATTTTGCATATCGGGTCCTGAATCGATAAGCGGGTAGGAAAGGGATGAAATTGAAACAAAACTGAAACTGAAACTGAAACTCAGTGTATTCCTCGTTCGTTTCGGCTTCTCTTTTGTTTTGCTTATTAAAATCAGAACGTCATCTAATTAAAAATTCATAATTTTCATTATTGTTCTCGGAAAACAAGGTGCTGAATGGCAGCTGCCAGTGGGCGGCGATGGGTGGCGGCCTTTGCCTGCCTTAGTGGTTGGCTGTGGGCGGTGGTTGGGGTTGGGGATTCCCCGCAAGCGTTGTGGCATTGAGTGCACAGCTGGAATGCCGTTAAGTTACTGTGGCAAAATATTCCAAATTCTTTGCAATTTGATAGAATAATAAATCTGTACATTATTGTTAAAAATTCTTTAATGAAAATGATAATGATGACTTACATTACACCATTCAAATTGTCAAAAATTAACGAAACATTAAATTTTGTATATGTAAAATTTAATACGCCGGTTTTTTAAGCTTATAAAAAATACCAACTTTCCCAATTGAAATTAATGAATTTTTGACCAAGGTTTAATATTTTTAAAACATTGTTATTCCCAAAAAATTAATATATCATATAATATTTGACAATTATAATGATATAAGTTCTTTAAAAATATTAAAAGATTCATAAATGATTGAAAGATTGAAATATTTTATACTCATTAAGAAATTTTATAGTTTATAGGGTTAGAAATGACTCCTTCACTGCTGTTATATCTTCTAACTGAACTAATAATTTCCTGAAGACATAACTAATTTTTGCCCACTGTCAGACGGCGAAAAGGACAGAAACCTTTTGTTTTCTTGCTGCTGCTGTTTGGAGAGTAACTTTATTTGCTTCCACTAAGAATGTTACAATGAAATATTTGGAAATATGATTACGTTTATATTTAGGGTTAAGTTTAGGAAAATGAATTGCAGAACGTCGTCGGGTGGGTTCTCTGTGGGAATTATCCGCGTCATCGTTGTCCCTTTGCCTGCTGCTGTTCCGCCTCTGCTCCTTCATCCGCTCCTCCTCCTCATCCTGTTCGTACTCGTGGTCCTGCTCCTGCTCGGGATCTCTGCCATGTGGGGTACTGGTGCTCCGTCTGGTCTGGTCTGCAACGGTGTGTGTTGACGGGATCTGGCTAGGCGGTTCAGGCACAGTAGTCCATAATGTCGTCGTAGGTGCAGCCTTCCTTGCAGCACGCGTGGGCCACGCGGCGTCGCAGGCGTCGTAATTTGCGTGAGCTTCCGGTGGCTGGACGGTCCGTTTCCGTTTCCGGCCGAAGTGGCTGGAGCTTCCGGATCAGGGCCAACCCTCTATCCTGCACCGCTTAAGACCGAAGTTAGCTTGCAACTTTGAGTAAAGTAAATCCAGAAGTACTTACTGATGCTCCGCTTAGCCCTACTAGCAAAGCCATTGGTGCACATCAAGTCCAGGGCATCGCTCAGCGCCTCGCCGCATAGCTTCCGACGTCCCTGAACCGGGTACACCATCTGGGCAGTGGTGGCCACCAGGAGCAGCAGCGCCAGCCCGATCCTTATTAGGCTCATCCTGCTATCTTTGACTCAGCACCGTTCGCTCTCACCGGGCATGAAAGGAATGCCTCTTTCTGTGCTTCTCGTTCGGTGTCCTTTACCCAATCGTTGTCCTTGTCCTCGGATCCTGTCTCGCAATCTGCGCTTGTATCTCCTTTCCAACCGATCACAGCGCATGCCAAATGAAACTGATCTCCTTTTACGCCAGCAACTCAACACGTCGCCTCGCCGATTGACTTTGTGGCTTTGTGACTTTCGGTTTAAGACGAGTCAGGTAGGCAGAAAGGCAGTTAAGTCCAGGTCAGTCAACCAAGCAGTCAGCTGCAGGGATTTCTCCAGGGCTACTAGGTTTTTCTCTACAGCCAGCCGGCGGGTAAATGCCCAGCAAATGGTCTTTCCCGGCCAGGAATGGCCCGAGGACTTAGCCAAAGTCAAGATCTAATCTAAGTCCGCTCTTGGAATGAAAGGGAAAACTCCTGAAGAAATTCTATATGGATTCGTGCTGGATTTACTTATGTTATATATGAATATTTAATACATAAATATATTATATACAAATAAGTAATTATGTCTCCCTTCACAGGCTACTTCTGGCACATCAGTGACCTGCACTTGGACACCCTTTACTCCACCGAGGGCGACATCTACAAAAGCTGCTGGCAGCTGGCCCGCTCTGTGCCTGGAGCCAGCTCCAATGCGGTGTCCGAGGCACCTGGCCACTTTGGGCACTACAACTGCGACAGTCCCTGGAGCCTGATCGAGTCGGCGGTGAAGTCCATGAAGGCCAAGCAGGGCGACAATGTGGAGTTTGTTCTGTGGACCGGCGATGCCCTGTCCCACTCCGCACAGCCACTGTCCGAGCAGAAGCAGCACGAGATCCTGCGGAATATTACCGATCTGCTGGGTCGCAGCTTCTCCTCGCAGTTCATCTTTCCGGTTTTGGGCCACGAGGATGGGAGTGGCAGCTACCAGAGATTGGGTGAACTGTGGCGCCACTGGCTGCCCTCCGAGGCACTGGTGACCTTCGACCAGGGCGGCTACTACTCCATCGAGCAGACCAAGAGCCGGCTAAGGATAGTGGCTCTTAATACGAACTTTATGCGATTAGATCCGGACCCAGATCCGAGGGCATCGCTGAGTCTGCGCTGGCCAGCCGAGTATTTTGCAGAGCCCAAGGCCTCCGTGAGCTCCACCACGGGAGAGGATGAGCTGCTGGCCGAGCAGCAGTGGTTGTGGCTGGAGGAGGTGCTCACCAAGTCCAGGGATAAACAGGAAACGGTTGGTTAAAAAACATTTAACAATAATAACAATTATCAAAGGTATTTGTTTTAATTTCAAATGCAACATTTAATTTATTTTGTAGAGGAATTGCCAATTAACCCAAAATATTCCATAAAATGCCACAAATTCCTACACTTTATTTAGCTGCAGCATATTAAATTTTCAGTACATGAATTTAATGTTTACAGCGCGTAAAGCCAGAGCTGAAATCTTTCTGAAATTAACGAGATATTTTAAAGGCCTTTGCATGTGTAAATATGCATATATTAAATATATTTATTTCCCAGCCTCGGCCAGCACGTGCCTGAAACGCAATCGGATAGCCAGCCTTTTGATTAATTATAATATTTAATTTGCAAGAATTGATTTCATTTCACACAAACATATACGCTTGTGTGCATGTTGAAAGATGTCCTTTAATCCTTGACTTTTGACTTTTTGTCCCAGGTCTACATAGTGGGACACATGCCACCCGGAGTGGATGAACGTCACCTGGGTCCCCAGCAGCACAACCAGTTGATTTTTACAGAAAGGAACAACCGGCGGTACTTGGAGATGGTCCGTAAGTTCGCCTCGGTTATCCAGGGTCAGTTCTTTGGCCACTTGCACTCGGACACCTTTCGTTTAATCTATGATGCCAAGGGTGAGTTGAGCCACAAAATGTCTAAATAAATTTAAGAGATATTAAACTTATATTAGCTTTAATTTAAGTTGCAAAAATTAAACCCTTTAAGCCAAAATTTCTGACCAAAGATAAATTTTTGGCTGTTGTATTAAAACCCGTAAAATGCTGCAACCTTGTTTAATCTAAGCTGTCGCTTCGCACTTTTTTTTCCCCTGTTCCATTTGGCAGGCAATCCCATTTCGTGGCTGATGATTGCCCCCTCGGTTGTGCCCCGCAAGGCCGGCATTGGGTCGTCGAACAATCCCGCCCTGCGGCTCTACAAGTTCGACACGGGCAGCGGCCAGGTGCTGGACTACACGCAGTTCTGGCTGGATCTGCCGCTGGCCAACCGGGCCCACGAGCCCACATGGCAGCCGGAGTACAATCTCACCCACTACTACGCCCTCCCGGAGATCTCCGCCGGAGCGCTGCACAATTTCGCCGAGCGCTTCACGGGCACCGACCTCTCCTGGTTCACCAGGTAAATGACTGCCGGGCGAACTGACTGTGTCCGGACTCCGGACAAGCCGTGTTGATTGATATGACCGATAATCCCCAGTGTCCACAGAATGATTTGCTCTGGCAGGCCGATAGGTTTGCTATAGATAATAATGTTTGTGTATTGTCGGGGGAGTTATATTTGCGGCCTTAAGTGCGTTGTTCTGGACTTAATAACATCATTAAAATTGGTCAAAAGTGAATTGAAATCAGTGGAGCTATTTAGGGACTTTAGGAAGCACATAGAATTTGTACTTTGTTTTATATTTTAAAAAGTTCAAAGTTTAAGATACAGTAAACTATCACATTCTTAATTTTTAGTTAATTTATTTAAAGGGTTTTTTTGTATTTGAGAAAAGCTCTCTGCCTCAAGTCTGGCTTTAAAAGCAAAACTACATCATTAAAAAAATCCATTAAAATCTTTTTTACTCCGCTAAGAATTGATATTTTACTCTTTCTTTTAAATTGGGTTTTAATGCCGCTGAAATATGTCCAAAGAAGTATAAAAAGTTAAAAATGAATAAGCTTTTTGTAATAATAAATGTTGGAACAATAGCTGGTATAAAAACAATTTAATGGCATGCTTAAAAATTCACAAACGAAATGTAATTAATCTTAAAAAGGCTCTAAAAATCACAAAGGCACCGAAACAGTTTTTAATTTTATTTAAGTTCCATTCCCTGGTCGTATATCTTTGTCACAATAAATGCACAGCGAAAATGTTCTAAGGATTACAGAAATGCATCCTTTCAATACAATCATTTTGACGTACCAAAAAATACCTTTTATCCTTGCCCAAATCGTCAAGGCTTTTTATTTCCAACTTAATCCCTTCACGTAAAGCTCAGTTCTCGCTTTACAATAGCGACAGACTGCAAAAAAAAATATATATTAAAAGTGTCTACTATTTTTTTTGTCAGCTGATTGATCGAATAATTCCGTTTGAAAATGAATCCCCCAAAAAGTGCACATGCACGCGTGTAACATTGATATACTTTTAACGCGTTTAATTGAGCATTTTATTGACTTTTACTTGGTGAGTTTTTGTTAGTTTTTATTTGTTTGTTTGTTTTGCAACATTTTAAAGTTCAAACAAAAACAATTTCAAATTTGAAACAAAAAATGTAACTTTTACCCCAAATAGAGTTTATAGATTTATCAACACTTTTTGTGACTCCATGAAGATCCTGGGAAGGACAGAGTGTGCATTTAGTTAAAACCATTTTGTTTTGGGGTAAAGTTTTTTGGCCCAGCAAGTTTTAATTGATTGAAAATGACCAGTTTAATTCAGTTGGGAGAACGTACACTCAATTACACTAGCCAGCAATGTATTTGTTTTAATATGGAATAGTTTTAAAGCAATTTTATAAACTCTTAATAATGGTTGATAATTTATAAGGGATTAAAATTTATTTAGGAGTAAAACATTAGGTTATTGTACTTTAAGTTTTGTGGCTTGAAATGCTTACAGTTTTTTTAAAATTTATTTATAAACAAAAAACTTCTAAAATCGTCCCAAATTAAACTAAATATAATGGTAATAACTCACCCACACAAGGCAGTGTTATCCTCATCTATAACCACTTCAGGGAACTGCAGAGCTTAACGGGCAATGCATTTTTTCGTCCGTTTGTGGGGACATTTTAAGGGAAGTGGTAACGCCTTCAGTCAGGCCACTATGGAGCACTCCCACTCCCACTACTCCCACCCACTCCAAATCCCACTCCCGAGAACTCCCACAGCAGTATGTAAATCAAGGTGGAGCGATAGTGGCCCGGCTGAGGGCATTTATGAGAGCTGCTGCCGCTGTCCGACGATACAGACTAGCGCAAACAGGGACTACTCCACCAACTCCAAATGACACCACAACTGAGAGCTATTTTTTCTGTTTCTTTTTTTTTCGTCCTCCTGCCTCCTTCCAGATATCACCGAGCCAACGCCGTGCGGTATCAGTCCGGTGCGGCCTGCCAGGGCCTCTGCATGCTCAATCATTACTGCGCCATCACGCGCCTCGACTACGATGAGTTCCGGCTCTGCCTGGAGAAGGAGCAGCTGCCGCTGCAAGGACGGGCACCCGCTCTCGGCTCCTCTCCGGTTCCTGCATCCTGGAGCTGGCTACTAGCTGTTTTTTATGGCCTGCGCGGCATATCCGGGCTACTGGAATGGTGGGGCGGCGGGCGATGCAACAATTGCCACAACCAGCGAATTTAAGCGTTCCCGCTTAAGCGGAACCATATCAAAATGTGGGGCGGGTTCAAGCCCCAGGATGCGCATGCACTCGGAAAAAATGTGTCGTCCTAAATAAGGTATTAATTGCATTGTTGCAAAATAGTTTAAAGAACTAGGTTTTCAGAAAAAGATTTCAGATAGATTTAAAGACTTAAAAAATATTTTTTTATCACTTTTATTAATAAATTTGTATTCTTTTCAGAATTCAAGAATTTTTAAAAGATTTTTATAGTTAAATTTGTGTTTTTGTGTTTTTTTTTATTTTAATTTTAACTTCGTGACAAAAATAATTCAAAGATATATACTTATGAAATTAAGAAGAAACTTTGATTATATTCTATCTCGGGTGCTATAAAAGTCACTAGTTTTTAAAAATCCTTAAGAATATATCAAAAAATAAGGCTCAAAATATTGGATATTCAAAAGTGACAAATTTACACTGAATTCGGTAACAAAAAATTGCATTGCATACTTTTAGTCACCGTTTTAAAGGTTTTAAAAGCATACAAGATTTCTGGAGCACTTTTGTATATTTTTATTCCCTTGAAAAAATATCTTATTTCTTCTAGAAAAATCTTATGCACTTAGGACAACTCTTTTTTTCCGAGTGTTCCGATGCGGATATAGATAGTAATGGTAATAGGAATGGGAAGTGGGTGAGAGGAAGCAGCGCGGGGCAAAGGACGAGGACGAGGACGTGGACGAGGATGACTTGCCGTTCGGGCTTCGCAATTCCTATATACAAGTATAGCGCTAATTTACTCTCAATTATGCTGCATGCGAGTCTGTGTGCGTGCCATATCGTTTGTGTGTGTGATATGATTACAAAGAATCGTCTCTGCATATGTATTCGCGGATATATATGTGTGTGTCCCCCCTATGTATATGTATATGTGTATTGTATGGACTTGGATATGTATATGTTTATCTGTATGTACTTATTGTATATGAAATAAACGAAAAATTTTTAATGTTACTGCTCGAATTTGCTTCCTGCTCCTGCCACTGCCCCTGCCCCATGCTCTCTGCATTTCCCTCTTTCGATAAATATTTAAGCAACAAATTGTGGCGTAAATAAATGTGTTAATTTGCGCAAACAAGTCAGCAGTTAAATAAAACGATTGCAGGGTAAGTGTTACGACGGTTCCGGCTCTTTTTATGGCCAAGACCATTAAATGGCAAAAACCGCATCGCAGCCGCCGTATAAAAAAGTCATTCCAACGGCCTGAGCCTGAGCCTGGGACCGGGACCGGGACCGGGTCTGGCTTCCCTCTTTCTCTGGCCAAGTCGAAGGAACATTTGTCTCACTATAGTGAGACATGCATATGTATGAGCCAAACCGTTGGGAGGGCTTTTCCGGATTTCCATTTCGCCGTAAATTCCCGTCAGATCATTGGTTATTGATGGAGGTTGTTATTTTACGACTTGAGTCATCTATTTTCTATGCTTTTGCGGTGGTTAAGGGTTCTTGAAGGGTTGAAATCAAGGTGAGTTTACATAATAATCAACAATAATCTCTCTAGATTTATAGATTTACTAGTTGAAATTTAAATATACACTGAACTTGGGTATTAAAATATTTCATTGCATAATTTTAGACACATTATTAATTAATTTCTGCTACCTTTAAATATTTTCTCCTCTTTAAATAATATTTTAAGTAGATTTTAAAATAATTTCACCATAGAAAAAAGTTTCTCTATAAAATAGAAACCCTCAACAAGAATTATTGTCAACTTAAATCTCTTTCAAATTCACTTCAATGTGAAAGCATTCTCCCGGGACTTTTCCCCTTTTGTTTTCCTATTTTGCTTTTTTTTTCATGCTGACTTTAGATGAATTTTATATTATTTTCATATTCGACAAAACAACTGCAAAAGCAAAAGCCAAACACTTACCGTCAAACATTTCCCCCGCTGGCAAAGTTCAGGTAAGTCACATAGTTCCCAAAAGTTCCATAAAGCTGCATGCTAAAGTCGTTATGGAATATAAGCAAAAATTTAAGGAGCTCTCTCCCTGGGCGATTGGCTGGCACCCGAAACCGAGTTAGTTTTCCCATTAGAGACCGAAATACGGATCCCAGTGCAATTATATGCATAATTGATGGGCATATCCATCTCGAAAGTCGATCCAAATGCAAATGACTGGCTGCCTGATTCCGATTTGAATTTGATTTCGATGCTTCCAATTTAGTATCTGAGAACATGCCGCCAATGGCAACTAGGATACCTTGTATCGGCCGGGGTCATTTCATAAGTAATGCATGAGCGGTCACCCATTGGCCCCCTGCTCCCCCTACCCCCCAGGCTTGTTGCACGGTCGGTGCCATGGTGCCACGTTGCCACCGCCAACTATGTACCACACTGCCGCCCGGGTGGTGGCATGCGTGACTGTGGCACGTGACGGTCAAGTAAATTATAGGCGAAATTCAAAAGGCCTCGAGTCGAGTTTGACAAGTTGGCCGGAACTCCGCCAGCAAGGGAGAGTTTGAAGTACTAAAGCCGACAAGTCACAGGATAAGCCGAGGTTCAAGTAGGTTGTTTTGTGTTTTGGTTTATATTTATATTTTTATAAAGTTTTTGTAAGCCTAAGTTTGTGTTTGTAACAACAATAAAAATAGTTTAAAAAGGTAGTGTGCAAATAGTTACTCCAATTATTTCGAATTGGTTCAAAGCTATACATTTAATTACTACTCAAACACATCTTTAAGGAAATGTATGTAATTTAATTATATTTGTTTATAATTTAATCAAAAGGAAAATGGCTTAAAAAAACATAATCCCATGACTTGTAGCAGGGCTAACAACAAATGTTCGCGGGGCAGTCCAGTTTAATGATTATTTAAAAGCTTTTAATGCTTTTAAAACCACATTTTTCCACTGTTGGGTTTTTAAACAGACACAAAAAAAAAAAACACACAATAATTTTAATACATTTAGCACAGCAAAGCGGATAATTTGTTGGATTGAAGAGCAAAAGTTGAGTTAGGGGTCAAATGGTTAAAATGTATAATTTATAGAGGTCATATATTTGCTTCAAGAAAAAGAGTAAAAACATTTATAGAACTTTATGTCATATACTTAATTTCAGTTTAAATTAAAACTAAGTTAAGTTTTAGTGAATATTTTAAATAATTTAAGCAGTTGATTTACCTAATTGTTTAATTCAATTTATATAATATAAATTGTAATAATAATAATAATTTCATACAACTCGGCAATTTAATTTTAATGGAGTCAATTATAAATTTAAAATCCATTTAAGCATTTCGATCAGCAAGCAATATTTTCTTTAAATACTTAAATACCTTAAAATAATAATAAAAGTAATTTAAAAAGTGTTTACTAAAAAATAAAATAAACTAACAAAACCAAAGTCAACTGCAATAAAACTAAACATTTAAATAAAGCCACCAATTAAAATGCCTGAAGTGTTAGAAAAATATATTTAAATATATTGGTGACTGGCCAATAAAGCAGACAAGTGCCAAAAGTAAACAGTTTGTTGCTTCGACCTCTGGAAACAGCCAGAATTGGCAGCCAAACTACCACAAAAGTTGGCAACAACGAACAGGTGGCCACCATAGACGAAAAGGACGAGGAGAAGGAGAAGAACGAGCAGCAGGACTTCACAAGGCCAGCCAAGGTAACCCGAGTCCATCAAAGTTGCACTTGCACCCTGAGCCAAAGTGACAAACACAAGCCGGCAGATGCCAGGACACCCGCAGTCATTAAAGTTTATTAAGGAATTCTGCCAACTCTTTTCGAACGTGTGGGTGTGCGAGTTAGTGTGTGTGTGCTTGAGCGAGGACTCTAGGATCCTTTCTGCGTTTCTTGGGGGACCTTATTCTCCGGAGGCAACAACGGAGGGAACTTCAGCAGCAGGCGACGAAATGTTTTGGTTTTGCGGCTTTTGCAATTTGGCAAAGTTCGTTTCGGATTTTAACTTGAATTGGGGTTTGCCCCG